>JANHAO010004694.1:0-23782 GCA_026873985.1 Saraca asoca | reverse complement strand
TTTGTAGGATCAAAGTGCATATGATTCAAGAGATCCACAACTTCTTTTAGGAATTATTTTATCTTTTATAAGATCTTTTGTAAGTGAAATTCTATTCAAACTTGATATGAATAAAATTCTTAAAATTAATAAATTGAGGTAGTAATAAGTCCAATAAATCTATTGAGGTGATTTCAAATCAAATATTTTTCAAACAAGTTTTAAAATGACCTTTCACAAGTATAAGTTTTATAAAAATTATTTTACACTCTATGAATCAATTCATGAATTAATTCATGTTGCAAAACTTGTGAAAACTATTTGAATTGATTCATCAATCGATTCATGAAGAGAAGTTTTGAAAGATATTTTTACCGAAAATTAAGAAAATCATCTGAATCGATTCCCTAATTGATTCAAGATCTAATTTCTATATACTATGATATGATTCATCAATCAATTTAAGTCTCAAATTTCTTTATGACATTTATAGATGAATCGATTCACAAATTGATTTATAAGTCAGTAATCGCTATGAATCGATTCAAGGACTGAAAATTAGTTATTTTTCAAATGTTATTTACAGTAACTATAAATACCCCTAACCCTATTTCAAACCTAATAGTTTTCATAACACACTTCTTCAAGAGCAAAAATCTCAAAGTTATTTATGCTTAACTAGATTCATCACTACTTACTTTATGTAATCAATTCAAGGATCTTTTATCAAGATTTGAAGAGAATTTTGCAGCTAGATGTTTGAGATCTTCATTTCAAACTTGGTATTGCATATCTTACCTATTTTTTTATTTTACTTTCAGATTTCTAGGCTGATAGGAATCTGGTATTTGCTTTAATTGCAATTTCTAGGTTGATAAAAATTGGAGATATAAAGGAAGAGGTTAATCTTCCTTATGCATCTTCTTTAGCTATGAGGTTGATTACTAATAGTTGAAGTTTTCATTGAATTTTTTATACATCTCTAAGTTATGAGATTGATCATAGTCTAATGAGATAGAAGAATTGTTGTATCTAAGTTAGCAAGAGCCCAGCTAATTCTTGTGTTTTTAGGTATGGCAAGAGCCCAGTAAAATTCTTATTGTATGAACTGGCTGTTTAGGAACCCAATTAAAATCCTACTGTAGTAATAAAAGAAGTCATCTAGTTGAGCATTGACTTAATGGATGTAGACTTCATCTACGGTTTCAGGTAAAGTTGAACCACTTTAAAAATTGTTGTGTCTTCATTATTTCTTTACAGTTCTTTACATTCTGCAATTTATCCTTACTGCAACATAATAATTCTTCTATATTGGTTTAATATTTTTACTGCATTATTCTATTAAATTGCTATGTTGAAATTTTGTAATACTATTTTTGCACATTTATACATTTTGCAATAATCTATTTTGATACATTCTCATATAATCTTGATTGCTTATCTACTTGAATCTATTATCTCACATCGTATCAATTAGTTATTCCAATTGAGATCCTGATTATTCAATTAGCTTCCTAATTCTAATCCTAATTCAAATCTAAAACAATTTTTACAAAGATTTCCACTTTTACTAATCAAAAGAATCCAAATTATTTTTAATGAGAGTATACAATTTACTGACATAAAAAAGGCAAGATCATTTTTTATTACTCTGATATATATATATATATCAATATACATATATATTTTTTGAGACTTACAAGTCCATGAAAGTTAGGCCCAATCATATGAGGTATTGTATTCCTAAAGAACTATTTTGGATGAAATCCGGTCTCACATAATAGATAAGCAAAAGCCTAGCGGAAACTAAGAACTAATTACAAAAGCTCAACTTGCTAAGGTTGCACCAACTTGCTAATCATGAGGTCAGGATACAAACAAAGCCAAGAGCTAGAGAACATAGCTCATCAAGAAACGAATTG
Organism: Saraca asoca; assembly: GCA_026873985.1. Lineage (NCBI taxonomy): Eukaryota > Viridiplantae > Streptophyta > Magnoliopsida > Fabales > Fabaceae > Saraca > Saraca asoca. The sequence goes on along the minus strand of JANHAO010004694.1, from coordinate 21,881 downwards.
CCTTGCTAGAGCTTACCTTGTTGAGAGTGAGGTTGGTCTTGCTGAAGGAAGGCTAACGACGACCCCAAGTCAAGTATCTCAGCTCGTGAGGACAGGCACACTACACCAGCCAGAGGCTTGGTGAGATAAAGAAAGCTCAGTGAGATAAAGCACTAGACAAGCTTACGTCAACTCCTAGCCCTAGCAGACAAGAGGGGCCTACCCACAGAAAGTCACCTACAAGAGTCGATTTGCAAGAGATTAAATTGTCTTGTACATTTAATGTTTGATGTAACGTATTTATAGTATGTAAAATTACATTTGTAACCTCCCACCTTCTATAAATAGAAGGGGGAGGATCCTTGTAGAACAGGCTAAGATAGATATACTGAAACTCTTTTGAAATCAATAGAAAGCTACTGTGGACGTAAGGACCAGTACTGCCTGGTTTTAGCTGAACCACGTTAAAAATATTGCATGCCATTGCTGTTCTTCCTCTTCACCATCTTCATCATCTTTTTCTCTTCTTATTTCCTCAACCTAAAAGCAGTTTGGGGGTTTATGAATTGATCTTAGTTAACTAAAATTTGGCAGAATCAGATTTCACCATCAACAATTTGGCACTAGAAGGAGGGTCCGTCTACTTTTAGATTTCTTGATTTTTTCTCTGTATAGTTGCAATGGTAAAAGAAAGAATCGCCAAGAGTTCAAACACTCCAATTGATCAGCCAGCATATGTTCCCACTACTAAAACTCATCCTCAACCTACCACTGCCCCTAAAACTGAGGAAACACAAATGCTTTATCAACCACTACTAGTGCTTGAAAACATGGTGAGAGAAATGGCTGAAGCTGTTAAAATGTTGATGCAAGCATAAGCCTAGGGTGCACAAAGGCAAGAGGAAATTATAGCACAGCCCCAATAGCTGCATGAAGAAGCCCAGAAGGAGACTTACGAGGATTGCAATAATCAGCGATCTGGGGGCTCACAACAGGCTAAGAGCTCTAGCCCATGACCTAAAACAAAGGACCTAGTAATGAAGGAAATTCTTCAAAGGTTGAAACAGCTAGAGGAATGCCCCTAATCTCAATACAATCAACCTCATCATGAGGAGAGCTCACTATTCTCTATGGAGATTGAAATGCAACCCCTTCCACAGAAACTCAAGGTCCCCACAATCCCATTATATGATGGGAACAGCGATCCTTACGACCATCTGGATGCATTCAATGTCCAGATGGATCTTCAAATGACTAATCCTCTAGTCAAATGCTGCATCTTCCCAACCACATTAAGAGGTATACCTCGACCATGGTTTAGAAGCCTCCTGGCCCATAGTGTCAATGGCTGGGAAAAATGTCAAAGGAAATTCAATGACCAGTACCGGGTGTTGAATAGGTAACTCATGCCCTTCTGTCACCTTGCCATGATCTTTCAATAAAAAAATGAATCGCTGAGAGATTACATAGCCAGATTCAGGTAAGAAACCAATTCTATAGAAAATCCTTTGGAGGAGAATATCTTGACAACAATCTCTGCTTTACTCTGCAAAGATGGAAAGCTATACAAAAGTTTGTACAAGTCTTTAGTGCGAGATCTCACTGAATTCTATAAGTGAGCTACCAAGCAAATTAGATGGGAGGAAACCTTCGACACAGAGGAGCCCAAGCATAAGAATGAAGTGGCCAGTGCCCTTCAGAGTAAAAGGAGGAGTGATAAGGATCAAGGTCGTGGCCCCAGCACTTAGCCTACAAAAAAGGGTAAGGCCAAGTGACCTCAAGCTCATGGTCGCTATGAAAGCTATAGCGTTCTATCTGACACGCAAGATAGGATCTTTGCCACGGAGCAGGACAAGGAAGACTTTGGAAAGCCCAAGCCTCTCTGGACTTCTGATAAATTTAGGAGCAATAAAGACAAATTTTATGCCTATCATAATGAGAATGGGCATAACACCTCAAAATGTTAAGCTCTAAAGGATGCCATAGAAGATCTCATCAGGAGGGGTCAATTACAGGATTATGTAGTGAGGTCGTCAAAACGGCAATCTCAGCATTCTCGATGAATAACTGATCAAGAGCCAGAGCCCTCCATCAGAACCATATTTTGATTCCATAATGTTACATTGGAATTAATAAAAAAGTATTGAAATTCTGTTTGAATACCCCTGTGGAATGCTGTGCAAAAAAGAAAGCTATTCCATGCAAAATCCAACAAAAAGCCATGAGCTCGCTGAGGTGTAAAGACACTATTAAACACTCAGAATCCATCAAAAAGCCATGAGCTCGCTGAGGTGTAGAGGCATTATTAAACACTCAGAACCCAGCAAAGAGCCATGAGCTTGCTGAGGTGCGGAGGCACTATTAAATACTCAAAATCTTGAAAAGAGCCACGAGCTCGCTAAAGTGCGAAGGCACTATTAAACACTTAGAATCTAGCAAAGAGCCATGAGCTCACTGAGGTGCGAAGGCACTATTAAACATTTAGAATCTAGTAAAGAGCCACGAGCTCACTGAGGTGCAAAGGCACTATTAAACACTCAAAATCTAGCAAAAAGCTGAGGTGTAAAGGCACTATAAAATACTCAAAATTCAACAGAGCCATAAGCTCGCTAAGGTGCGAGGATGTCAGAATACATTTGATTACCTGCCCACTGAGCAGCAAAGTTGTAGTGGTGCAAGAAGTAAAACACAACTCTCATGCGACCAAATGATCATAGCTCACATGCGGTCCCTTTTTCTAAGCGTAGCTTGCATGCAACCTACCAGAATATTATTTATTGATTATAAGGGCACTTGGATGCCAAGATTTGCTAACTGAATATGGCTGATTGGTCATTTGAATGTCTAATTCAACTATGCTTTACAGAAACATGCATTATCATCCATAATATATGAAGCAACATTTAAGAGTCACAAAAAAAATTCATTCATTAAAGGCCTCATTCAATGAGGTAAAATTACATCAGAGGATAGGAAATATAGAAATAAAAGCATAAAGCCTACAGCTATTGCTTCCATAAGGAAGGAGAAAGTCGGCCCTCGAGAGATGAACCCCCACCAGCCAGAGGATTAACAAGCATGACTACTCCTCAATCTTCTTCTTCTCATAGCCTTCCACATCCAACGGCTCCTTTCCTAACTTGTGCCTAGAGTAACTCAAAAAGTGCATAAGAGTCTAGCTAGCAAGGCTGAATCTCACAGCAAAGCTGTGAGGATATAATCTGAGATCTACACAAGACTCCTTGGTAGCCAACCAGAAGAGTTATGCAGGGAAGTCACATGCAGCAGGCCATTCACACCTCCTAATATACTGCAGCAGACCATGCATGCCTCAAAGCGCTTCACTGGAAGCTGAACTACCAGAAACATAAGAAACTTAATTAAAGCATTCATTAGGCTATTTTGCGAAAGAGCAAGAAAAGCTTCTCAAGTTTTATAAAATAGTCTAGGTTCAATAAAGAACCCAAAGGATAATTGGTTGTTTTAGATCAAACGATCCAGAGAAAATGAGACTGGCACACCAACAGTCATAAATTACGTACAATAAGAGGTATGGCCTAAAGAAAATGAAGTGAAAGAATTGGAGTCTAAAAAGATAGCACAGTAGAAGACTTTAATTGGTCATCAAAATTACAACTCCCAATTCACAAAGCAAACTGAGAGTTAGGAGGTTTATGTTGTGGTTGAAATTCGATCTCACATAATAGATAAGCAAAAGCGTAGTGGAAACTAAGAACCAATTAAAAAAGCTCATCTCGCTAAGGTTGCACCATCTCGTTAATCACAAGGTTAGGATACAAACGAAGCCAAGAGCTAGAGAAAATAGCTCATCAAGAAATGAACTGCCCTACTAGAGCTTACCTCACTAAGAGTGAGGTCAGTCTTGTTGAAGAAGGCTAGCAACAATCTTGAGCCAAGCATCTCAACTCATGAGGACAAGCACACTGCACCAACCAGAGGCTCGGCAAGATAAAGAAGGCTCAACGAGATAAAGCACCTAACAAGCTTACATCAACTCCTAGCCCTAGCAAATAATAGGGGCCCACTTGTAGAAAGTCACTTGCAACAGCTGATTTGCAGGAAATTAAATTGTCTTGTACATTTAATGTTTGGTGTAACTTATGTATAGCATATAAAATTACATTTATAACCTCCCACCTTATATAAATAGAAGGGAGAGGATCCTTGTAGAACAGGCTAAGACATATACTGAAACTCTTTCCAAATCAATAGAAAGCTATCGTGGATGTAGGGACTAGTACTGCTTGGTTTTAGCCAAATGATGTTAAAAATATTGCATGTCATTACTATTCCTCCTCTTCATCATCTTCATCGTCCTCTTCTCTTCTTATTTCCTCAACCTGAAAGTAGTTTGGGGTTTAAGAACTGATCTCAGTTGACTAGAATTTGGTAGAACCAGATTTCACCATCAACAAGAACCTTATGGAATGTTTGAAATTGTTATCTAATATGAATGTGGCCCATGGCCAAATGGTTCCCTGTGAGATGAAAAATGTGAATGACCATGAGAAGGTCAAGTGATATGAGATGGCTATGTGATATGACATGAGAAATGGAGAGAAATTGAAATTGCAAGTGAGTGTACTCTATAAAAATTGATAAGAGAAGGATAAGGTTGGCCTTGGAAGAATAAGCACAGGAGAGAAAGACAAGGTTGGATCGAAGTTATAAGGAGAAAACTTGTGTGATTGTGTCCGTGAAAGTGTTTGTGCTTGTAATCGTGATTATTTATAGTTATTTATATTCTTGCTCCTTTATTTATATTTATCATTCTTGTTTATTGTCATTAATTCTTATGCATTCAAGTATGATTGTGATTTAAATATGAAGAAAAACATTAAGCTACACTGTATGCCTTGTAAATTATTGTTATGAATGAGTCCATGTGCAAAATGAACAAAGTATATTTCCATGAGAAAGGAACGCATAAAAAATGGTATAAACTTGGATATGTTACTTAAGACATAATTGAGTTTATAAATCTCTCTTATAGAGATGATGAATATGTAAATCCTCACAGCAAATTTTGTAAATAAATGAAAGAGTAATCTAAATCCCTTAGGGGATAGAAATTAGGCAAAATACATAAAATTCTAGGGTATTAGAGTAAATTATATGAAGTGTTACTCACTAAGTCTATATAACTTAACCCTTATTGATTAAATTTTTTAAGGTACAGCACTTGCACCACCTCAGTAAGATGTCATCATATGAAGACATCATAATGGCCATTATCAATCGCCCGATGGGGATTATCTACATCCAATTTTATTACATCTTGTTCATGGATCTACATTCCAATCATTTAGTATATGATGTTAAGCATGAGTATGTGAGGGGACCAGCATCCTGACTCTCTTTGTAGAGGGATACTTTGATAATATATTCCACTAGCCCAGTCACTATGTCAATTTTTGTATAGAGTCTAAAAATGTTGTATGATTTCTTATGGAGTAAATAGTTACAGACTCTAGATCATCTTTTTTAGAGTGGAGCTAGTATATCCTCTGCACACGTGCTCTTGTTTATCTTTGATTATCATGTATTGTGATATTTTGTATCTATATCACCACACATTTATGAAATCATGTATTTATATTTTATCTTTTATTGGGTTATTTCCTTTCAAGCTACACTCTATCTACTTCCTTAATGGCAACTTTCAAAAGAAAAAAAAAATCCTCAACTTTGTTAGAGTCAATAGGATTAAGAATGGGGTTCTTACAAAATTTGGAGCTTCTGCTTCTATGAATTCTTGATCCACAAGCCAATGACCCTCCTCCCCATGTGTAGCTTGAATTGGCCCAATTCTCCTTCTGGCTCTCCTAATTGTAACTGCAGCATGAAAATATCGTGTATTTCTATCGCCTTGAATTAACACAATTCTCTTGCTGTCTAAGCCCATTTAATTTCTTCACATCTTAAGAGAAGTTCAAGAAATTCAAGCTCAGACCTAATGTTCTGTGCTGACTGTGTCTGCCTGTAAGCCTGTATTTTGATTCTGTAACAACAATTGCTCTAGTTGCCTGTTTTATCTTTGAGTTGGCCAAAAGTTTCTTTATTCCATCTTGTTAATTCTTTTTGTGTAGCTTAGATTTTCTGAACTAACCGCCAAGCAGAAGTGCCATTAGTTAAAGTTGTCCATGCTTGCTCTATAAGTGTCAAACAATTAGGGTGCATGAGCCAGTAATTTTGAAACTTAAAGTTAAGCCTTGTATAAGGTGATTTGCAATTAACACAACTAAAGAAGCATGATCAAGGAGTACACAGGCAAGGCTATTAGGTTAGTATTAGGAAAAGTTTGGAGCCATTGGCCAGTACAAAGAGCTCTATCTATATGTTCCCACACTGCCTGATCTCCTTGCCTATTATTGGTCCAGGTGTACCAGACTCTTTGCTGAAAGATGAAGTCTGCAAACAGTGTAGCACCTGGCAAAGCAAGATTAGTACTTTTCTTGTCTGCAAAAGTGAGTGCCTGGTTGAAGTCTCCCACACATAACCACTGAGAACCTAATTCCTGACCAAGGCCTGGTAGAGACTTCCAAAAGTTTAATCGAGACTGTAACTGGGGAGGGGATGTACAGAAGATACATAACTCGGGGTTTATCTATGTAGCTAATCATTACATTAATAAGGTTTGGGGACATAGATTTTACACATAGCAAAATATCAAACTTCCAAGCCATATGCAAACCACCCTTATGCCCCTCAGGTCCCAAACCAACATCAGTCATAGCCCAACTTCATGAACCTTTGATCCATCTTTGCCACCTGATGCAAAGATTCTGACAAAGAATATGATATCTGGCTTAAACTGAAAGCTGAGTTGTTTCAACCTTTGGAATGTGGAGGCACAACTCAAGCCTCTCACATTCCAAGATAATATGTTCATTGTTCCTGGGAAGCTGTAAAGGGACAGCTTCCCTGAACCCTAAGATGCGGTTGCCAAATTGATGAGCAAGCTCCATCATAAGGAGATCATGATCAGAATTGAAACTGTTGGAGTCCTTCTCGTTAGGGAATTGAATAATAGGAACATCTATAGACAGAGGAATAGTGTCATTGACCAGGTCAGTCTCCAGTATCTCTGTAATATTTATTTTTCTTCTTTTGGGACAACCAGATAGATCTTCCTGCTTTCTCTTCCTGAGATTCTCCTCATGAACATATGGGCCATCCTCAAGCAAACAGCTGACCGGTTTGAATGAAAGCTTCCAGAGTCCAGTTGCACTGCAGTAGGGACAAAAAGATGGTGATGAACCCCAGACAAATTTCTCTGTTGTTCTGATGCAATAATTCCTGCTGCCGCAGTTTGGAGGTCCTTATGTTTGTTGGTGCCATTGGGACATCCTGTTCCAGATCTGGAGGAGATGGACTACCCAAAGGATCCTCTGATTCTAGAGAGTCTGGGTCAATGCCAGGAGATAGTTGTACCCCAAATGAGTTTGGAGGGGAATCAGAGATGAATATCATCCCCATCTTCCACATTATCATCTACATGCAGAGAGACCCCATCAGAAGGTCAATAAACAAATTCAGTGCAAGTAAAAATCAGTCAAATTTTAGTTGTTCTACGGGATCGATGATTATAAAACGCCCTGGACTCGGACAAAATGGACAGCTGGCAGGTCAACTCCCACAGACCTGAAATCTTAACTCCGATAGACCTGACAAAGATTTCCAACTCTTTGTTGTTGGGTTCTAAGGGTTGCTTCAACTCTAGCGGCACTCCAATTACAATCAGAATCAATGTGGCCAAATCTCCCGCAAGCAAAATATAGGCAAAATATACGTTCATAACGACATTGGATCCAAGTCCAAGCACCATTGTCCAACCTCAGTATGAAACCCATTGGAAGCATTTCATTATCATTATTTAGCACTGATGCTCTTCTGAACCTGATGTTCTGAGGAAAATTCTGGTCCCCAATCACCCCTGATGAAGGTACCCAACATAGAAGCTAACTGTTCAGTGAAGGCAGGACCCTGATATTCTAATGTGAGGTGCCAGAATTGGATCCAAACTGGAATTTCAAGTACATGCAGATTGGAAAGAACCATATTCCTACGCAACGATCGAAGACCATAATAGCACCTTGGAGGGAGCACGAACCATTAGCCTGGATAAATTGTTTGTCAGCTGCATTTTCAAATTCACATAAAACGTACCCTGTTTGCCAATAACTCTGCATAAACGTCTCAATCTCCAAGCAGAATCTATGACCATCTGAAGTCTGTGGGGGGAAAGGTTTTTGATATCAACCATGTAACCAACTAAACAACGCCTTAGTCTGTCTCTGTTAAAAGCAAGTGTGATAGGGTCCAACTCAACTATGGGTCCTCTCCTTGTTATGAAGTTTGTAGGCAATTGGTGTGACTCTTCCCGAGCTGGGCCAGTGTAGGATAGGAGTGACAGAAGAAAACAAAGAAAAGTATTTTGTGGAATCAAACCAATCGACCAAAAGAAGGGGGAAGAGACCAACTCAAAGCACTAGACTCTTTTTTTCCTATGCAACCTTAGACAGTGAAAGGAAGTTGATAGTAACGTCCAGCAGAATTAAGATCAGCAACATGCATGGAGCCCGGAAGCAAAAGATTGGAACTTTTTCAAAGAAATTAAACAATTGTAGAAAGGGAATCCTTGATATAGTGAAAAAACTGGCAGATGATAGAACCAGATACATAAAAGTGAAAAGGACAAGAGGATACGGACATGCAACAAAACAAATCCTAGGAATCTGCCATTTTTTATTAAAATTAGACAACTTGTGGGACAGAATGAACAGAGTCAACGAAAGTAACATGCAGTCCTAGGAAGAGAAACACCATGAACATAAATGCTAGAGTTGGTGAAGATTTCCTTTGGAGAGCTTAAATCTTGATAAGGAGATGAAGTCACTCAGTAGAAGTAGTGAGGGATCGCCCATTATAAATATATTTTTTGAATAATTATTATTAACGCTATAGTTTATCTAAAACAGTTTAAATAACTATAATAATTTAAATACACAATCATTAAAGCTGGAGTTTACTCAATTCACGTTGAGTATTACATACTCAATACACGTTGAGTGTTTGAAGTAATAAAATAGAACTTTAAGTTAAACACCATTCAATAAAGTTAGAAATTTAAATTTTCAATCTGTAAAACAAATTAAAATAGCCATTCAGTCTTCATAATAAATAAATCAATATTTAAAGTATCAATAAATAATTTATTTATTCTCATGATAGATATAAACACAGTAAATAAATCTAAAACATTGAAATTGAATACAAGAAAATTATAACTCTTCAAATAAAATTATTTATTAAAGTTTTTTTCATGCTATCTTTTACAAATCTGATACATATAAATTTTGGATATTCCTAAATAATAAAATGTTTTAAAATGAAATCTTGTAGAATTTGTTCAAAAGAAATTTGGAAGTTACAAAAACATTTAATCTTTTGAAAATTAAGAAACATAATGCAATAAACGTAATGATATGCAAATTTATTTTGAAAACTTTATTCAAATGTATTTTCTAAGAAAGCAAAAAAAAAAAAAAAACTTTTTTTTGAGAAACATAAAATCGAGTCGGACCTATCTAACTAAGCAACTAGCATCACTCAAGTATAGTCAAGAGTTGCATACATGATTAGCACATATCCATAAGTCTCCACTATCGGAAACTACCCATCCAACTTAACATCTACATGTTAATATGAAAACGATAAATACAACCTAAGAACTTAATGAATAAAAGATCTTCACCTAAACTTTGAGTGGCAATACTTTTTGTCATACACATAATATATAAGTCATGTATATGCATTCTTAGTCATATGTCAAGTTCATATATATATATATATATATATATATATATCTAAATATTACAATACTTATCATTCGCAGTTATCATGAGATTAGGCATCTTTACTATTTTTTTTAGCCTTTCTGAGACATAGAAACTTTTCGTATTCTAAAAGTTCATAATCATTATCCTAAGCCATCTATCATGCATCATACATAGCTTTTATCCTTTTTGAATTCTTTCTAAACAATCATTTTTCATAAACCTATACAGAGAGGTGGTGGATCATTTGATGTGTTACATTTGACGAAACAAATCACTCTCCAAACTGCAATAAACCATATGGTCTGGGTAGAACAAATAACCATCCTAATGCATTGCATATGGGTGGAACACATCACCATCTCTAGTGTAGTGACATTCATTATCTCTCTTGATCCTTAAATCTGTTCAATAGCACAACTTAGTTGTGCAATTCACACTATTTTCTTACCATAAAGGTAAATCTATTTCATATATACACTCACTAGCTTAGTAAGTTAAGGGGAGAGAGTGATGATGAACAATTCAAGCTCTACAAGTCATCAATGGTGGCTAAAGGTCACCTACACAAAGGCTTGAGTGGTGGAGATCGCCAAAGCCATTTGATGCTAGAGTTAGAAAGAGCCAAAGTGAGAAAATGAAGTATTCAATAATCTAACAATCTTTCCTTTTATAGATGATTAGAGGGGCTCAAGGGTCTTTTACTTATCTAATGCCTTTATATGGTGAATCAGGCTTCGACTATTCTATTGGACCCTTGGTCTTATATTTAGCATTTATATTTATGACTAGCCCCCTCTTATCTTTTGGCGAGGTTGGTTTAAGCTTCTTCATTATGTCTTAACATGACTGAGTCACTATTCGATTGTATCTCAAATTTAGTCAAAATCTTGCTTAATCTTTAGTTGACCATTATGCGTTTTGCCAATTTTTCTGTCATCATCTTGGAACTACTATTGGATATTAATTAGATATTAAAACCTTCTGAATTGCTTTCCTCAAAAATTGAATTTTGTTATTCATTTCTAGGGAGTTCCCTTTTAAGCACTCTTAGACTTCATCAAAACTATTACTATCCCTAGCTTTAATACTGTTATCCTTGTACAAGTAATCATAACTATCTGATTCTTTCAATCTTGACCCTTCATTTAAATTTTCTTGGCTTATAAATTCTTTTTAGATTCCTCATTAATGCCAAATTCATGCTTTTCCCTTCAAGTCTTACTAGCATTCCTCGTATATCCTTCCATTATCCTAATTGTTTACCATTTCATATTTTTAGTGTTTGTTTATAAGTTTCAAAGGCATGTATCCCAAATCCAGAACTATATAGAGAGTGATGTTTTTTGTTGTTGTCATGATGATATATCACCTAAAGATTTATAGTAAAATGGCATTCTTTTCATGCATAGGTATATGGGATGTCACATCGAATAATAGCAATAGAATTCATGGGACAACCACAAATGAATTTCCAAAGGTGGCAAAGGTTTGCATTTTCTAGAACAATCAACCAATGATACTGAGTTTTGATAATTGTTTTGCCAATGGATTACACTAGAGGACTACCATTAGTCGAAGTAATGGTGGATTCTAAATTGAATTAATGAATCTCTGTCTTCCCAAAAAAAGATTTGTTGCAAAAGTTTTTATAATATTCTTTTGAAACAAATCTTGCTGATTTGATTAATGATTCCTTATTGATGGTGTGCTCTAACAAGGAAGAAAAAAAAGAGATTAATAAGAGTAAATCTGGATAATCGTGAGTAGCCAATTGATGATCAATTATCTGAGACAGGCAAGGAAACCACAGTGATGGCTTTACTATCGATTAAAGATCATCTTTAGTAAGATCAATAAGAAATTTGCCTTTTGATCATCATTCTAGACATACTTTTCAACGCAAACCATAGAAAACGCTTAAGGGGAATCTATTAAAGTAATGTTCTTCCTCTATAGAGATTTTTGTACTCTATTTTGTAAATGATTCAATCATTTATGTCATAAAATTTATATTGAATGAATTTAGTCTAGAAAACATGTGACCTTTAATTTTTTGTAATAAACAAATGGGTCATTTTCTTTTCTCTCTTCACATCTTATTGATTTTTGTAACAAACAAACATGTGATTGTCATGCACCACTTAGGCTAGTAGCACATATGTTGTTTTCTTATTTGCTAATCTCTTTTCGAGACACTCATATAGTGTAGTTGATTAGCTAGTACTTTGTGTTAATATTACGATTTTTGCATAAGATAGTTTAATCAATTTTTCTATTGGTTTTTCATTAATCAACAGATGATTTCTTTCGCTCTTAGCAGTTTTGTATCGAAGTTTTGAACAACTTATGTTTAAATGTATTCAATTATGGGGATTAAGCAATTTTGTGCTCATAGCAACTTGTGCCAAAGGTTAAGTAGCTTGTGTTTCTCTAGCATCTTATACCAAGGGTTCGAGCAGTTTGTGCTCATGGAAACTTGTGTTGAAGGTTAAGTAGCTTTTGCTCATTGGTATCTTGTACCAAAGATTTAAACAGCTTCTGCTCATGACAACTTATGTCAAAAGTTGAGCAACTTGTGCTTGCTAGTATCTTGTACCAAGGATTTGAGCAGCTCGTGCTTATGGCAACTTATGCCAAAGGTTAAGAAGTTTGTGCTCATTGGCTTCTTATACCCAAGGATTTGAGCAACTTGTGCTCATGGCAACTTGTGCTGAAGGTTGAGCATCTTGTGTTTGTTGATTGTGAGCAAATTATGCTTATCAGTGCTTTTGATTAACTAGCTGACTTGAGCTTCTTTATTTAATTATAACTTTGAATATCTCACACTCCAAAGCATCCAGAAATAATACATGTTTGTTGATATTATGATCAGAGCTTTAAACATTTCCATGAAATGAAAAATCACAAACACCATAAGTCACGATACAAATTCCTAGTCAAGTATCAGTATAAAGATCCTGGCAATCACTACTTAAACAACTTGTAGATAGAATTTGTTAACAACATTTGCTAATGAAACTAAAGATATCATGAAAAGTTTGTAAAAGAATAGAAAATATCTTCAAAATCAAATGAAATTGTGAATCACTAACATTCAAAACAAAGTTATTAGCTGTAACAGAATAAAATTATAAACATAAAATATCAAGTAGTTAAAATATGCAAATGAACAAACATAAGAGCAAATTATGCTCAATCAATAGTAATGGGAAACATAATTAAGATTTAATAGCAGAGATCATTAGAGATTTTAATTTGAAAAACATGAAATAGAATTAATAAGATTCATAAAAAGAATGTAGATTTTTATAGGTATGTGTTAGCCTCGGTTACCCTACCTACATATTTCTTCGTTGAGGTTGAAAAACAATTTTAATCTAAAATCATTTACATTACTATCTAACAATATATTTCACTATTTATTTTAATTTATTTTGCAGGTTCAAAGTATATATGTAATTCAAAAGATCAAAATTAGGTTTAGCAATTATTTTATTTTTATAGGATCTTTTGTAAGTGAATTTGAATGAAATTTGATTCAAGAAAATATTTTCATAATGAGGTAGATATAAATAAACCACTTGAAGAAAGTAAAAATAAAATATTTTTCAAACAATTTTATAAAAACTATTTTGCACACTCTAAATCGATTCACTAATCGATTCATGTTGAAAAATCTATATGAATTGATTCATCAACCAATTCATGAAGAAAAGCTTTCAAAATTTTTTAAACCAAAAGTTGGGATTTTACTCTAAATTGATTCACAAATTAAAGGTTAGTTATTCTATTATAGTTAGTTACAATAGTTATAAAAATCCAACCACCTTCAGTTTTTTCAACAGATTTCATATCTTTCTATCTTTTTCAAGTTCAAAAGTCACAGAGCAAAAAGAGCTGAATAAGATTTCTTTATACCTCACAAGATTTCCAAATCAAATCAAGGGATTTTGAATCAAACTTTTACTAAATTCACATTAGCTATTTGAAATTTTTTTCTCTCAAACTTTCTGGTATTGTATTTCTCACTTTACCTTTATCTTTTCTTACATTGTATTTTCTTTTAAAGTTTCTAAGCCGATAGAAATCTTGTATAAGTTAGCAAGAGCCTATCTAAATTCTTGTTGTTTTTAGGTTTGGAAGAGCCAAGTTAAAATCTTCTAGGTTGCAAGATCTTTATTGTAATTCTTGTGTTTAAACTAGTATTTCAAGAGCCTATTTTTAATCCTGATATTTTGATAATAAAAGTGGTCTTCCAATTAAGAAATGATCCAGTGGAGTAGACTTGAATTATGGTTTCAATTCAAGTTGAACCACTTTAAAAATCTTGTGCATTAAATCTTTATCTTAGCTCCTACATTTATATTCTTGCTATACAATTGTTAATTCTATATTCTGCACATTCATTGATTAATTCCTTGCAACTCTTCTTAATACAAAATAATTCAATTGCAATCTTGTTAAATTTAAAGAGTTTACAACAATTAAAGGAGTATATAAATTCCTTTAAAGGAATAAGGGTAAGATCCAAAATCTGTAATATATCTTTATTTGGGACCTAACAATTGGTATCAGAGTTTTGGCTCTTGATTCTCCTTTTCTTTGATAAGAATATGGATTCTAATTTGACTATGTTTTCAGACTGTACATCTTTGAATTGTCCACCTATTTTTTATTCTAAAAATTTTACTTTTTGGAAGTATAAAATCAAAATTTTTATTGAGGCTTTAGATGTTGACATGCTAGAAATTCTTGAGATAGGTTATGAATATCCTAAAACATCTATTAATGGAAGTTTACAACCTAAGTCTAGAATGTTATGGTCTAATAAAGAAAGAAGGAAATACCTTCTTGCCTCCAAGGTAAAATGGATTGTCATTAACTCACTATCTTCTAACAAATTTCAAAGAATTTTTGAGTGTAGTACAGCAAAAGATATCTTAGATACTCTAGAGATTATCTGCAATGGCATTACTCAAGCAAATTACAAAAAGGAAAAGTAGCACTATCTTAGGGCAAAACATAATGAAAGTACATAGGTTCTACAATATCCTTCATTTTTCTATGGTTCCTATGTTAGTGATACTAAAAGTGATTCTGGCAATCAAATAGATGATATAAATGATGATGATTCTAATGACTTGTGTGAAGAGATTTATGAAGCATTGACTAAAGTCAATTATAAATAAATTAAAGAGTTAGAATGAGAATCTAGTTTAAAAGATTGAGCAAATAGAAAAAAGAAAATGTTAACTTGAATATTTTAGTTGAAAAATTAGTAAGTGAAACTAAAGCATGTGAACATTGTGAGTCCTTTAAGCTAGAAATAGAGAAATTGAATAAGGCTCTGTCAGGTTCGTAAGAGGGTAATGGGTAAAAATATAATATTGTAAAATCTAAGTGAGAGAAAGTCAATTAAGCAGAATTAAGTGGATCTTGCCCTTTTCTCATTGGAGAATTGTATACATCTTTGTTTTTGTTATGGGCATTTTCAAACCAAGTAGAATGGACCTGTAGAGGCCCAAAGAACTGGGTCAGGAGGCGAAGAGGCATGGCCCAACTTAGCGAGGTTGCTAAGGCTAGACAATAAGCCACACAGCGCAAGCACGTAGCTTCCAAATCGAACAAGGCTATAGCGAGCTCCTCTCGGTATGATTGGGAATAACTAATGTCTAATAGATAGTCTGAATACTCTACCAACTTGCAAATTAACCCCCAAAAGTTTGACAATGATTTGCCCCGCATTTATGGCCTAACGTCTAGCATTTAATGCTCAGTACAGATGTAATCATAGTTTTATAATGATAAATTATGACTTGTAACCCTCCCAACTTCTATAAATAGGGAGGGAGAGCCATTGCATAGATATAGTGTAACATATGTAGAAACTCTGCCAAAATAGCTATAAACGTATGTAATATTGCTCTGTGTAACAAAACAATCACTCAAAGCCAATACAACCACTATGGATGTAGAGGTCATATCAACTTTAACTGAACCACAATAAAACTTTTCATGTTTTCTCTACTCTTCCTCTTAATCTCTTGCCATCTTCTTGATCCCCTTTCACTCTTAGCAATAATTTAGTTCTCAAAATCCTTCATTAACTGATTACCAAAATCGACTGTCAATATTTTGGCATGCCCGGTGGGACCAGACTACTTTTTTGTTTACTCACCAAACGATCATCATGACAAGAGGAAAAGTAGCCAGGGGTTTAGATGCCATCGCTAACCAACCAAGTGACCGCGAAGGGCAACAGCGAAATATGTCCGGAGATGAAAACCCAATCTTGGCAAGTACTTTCTCTTTCCTTCCGAAGATTGATGGTGTGCGAGCTCTATGTCAACGCTAGGAAGTGCTCGAGAATACGATCAAGAGGCTTGTTGATGTAGTCGAAGCATTGGCTCAAGCATACACTCAAAGAGCACAAAAACAAGGTGAAGCCACCCCGATCGCGGAAGTGGTCCGACAGCCCCAAGAAGAAGTGCTGATTCAAAGGGAAAAGTCAACCAGAGAAGGAGCCCAACAGATAGATTAAGACCATTCCACTAGCTTGCGACCTAAAATAGAGGGACAACGAGCTCACAAGTGCGAGGGAAACTAACGACCTAGGAACTTGCACCATATTGAAGGCTTGAAAGTGGGCCATGATAGTTGTAAAAATCAACGATCCAAAGTTCAAGATCAAATGATTGAAGTGCTCATGCAAAGGGTGCAGAAGTTGAAGAAATGTCCCTCGACCTAAGAATGGTCAGGTCGTTATGAGGAAAGGACCCCATTTTCTAAGGAAATCAAGACAAAACCTCTCCTCCATCGATTCAAGGTTCCAGCCATCCCACCATATAATGGAAGAAGCGACCTGTATGATCATCTGGATACTTTCAATATCCAGATGCCCTCCAGACCAGCAATCCCCTGGTTAAGTGTTAAGTCTTTCCCATTACTCTCAGAGATGTGCCATGAGCGTGGTTCAAAGGTCTTCTAGCTCGTAACATCAGCAACTGGGAGGAATGCCAGAATAAATTTATCGACCAATATGAAGCTCTCAAGAAGCAACTCGCACCATCTTACCACTTGGCCACGATCTTCCAGTGAAAGGATGAATGGCTAAAGGATTACATCATAAGATTTTGATGTGAGGTCAGTAATGTGGAGAGTCCCTCCGATGATAGTATTCTAATGGCGATCTCAATAGGACTTCATAGAGACAAAAAACTATACAAGACCATATACAAGTCCCCGATGAAGAACTTGGGGAATTTCTATAAACGGGCTGCTAAAAAAGTCCGGTGGGAGGAAACCTTCGACTTGAAAAAGTCTAGACAGAAAGGCAAACCCGATAACTCAGTTTTTGATCGGGACATGAGAAGAAATAGCCATGGTAAGAGCAAGATGGGCTAGACTAATGATGCAGGCACCTGACCTACTAAGAAGGCCAAGATGGAGCAACCTGAACCTCGAGGTCACCATGATAGTTTAGCATCCTGCCCAACACTTTGGAGAGAATATACGCGACGAAAAAGTATAGGGAGAACTTCAGGCAACCTAAGCCCCTACTGACCCCTTCAAAGCATAGGGATGCTAACAGGTTTTGTGCCTACCACAATGACATTGGGCACACTACCTTTGAATGTAGATTGCTCAAAGACACGAGCAAGGATTTGATTAAGAGAGGTAGATTGAAAGATTATGTGGTACAACTTGCAAGATAGCGACTTCAACAACAGACAGTGCAGCCTTCTTAGTTCACAAAATAGGAGCAAATGGCAGTAGTTAGAACTATTTTCATGATCCATGGAGGCCGCACATCGCAGGAACCTCGTATAGCTCGCACAAATGATATGTGCAGAATGTGAGCTATATCTTGTCCGCTGGGTGTGAGTTTGACAGACTTGCCAAGAAAGCTAGGGCCACCTTGAAATGCATCACCTTTGTGAATGATGATACACGAGGAATCCAGTCCCCTTATAATGACGCCCTCGTCATTAGAGCCAAGGCCGATAACACCAAAGTGCGAAAGATCATGTTGGATACTAGTAGCTCAGTAAAGTCATGTAAAGAAGATGCTTCGAACAGATAGGACTGAGTTGAGATGATCTTAAACCTTTACCCAAACCTCTTTTTAGCTTTACTAGTGATGTCGTATTACCCATAGGGTAAGTCAAACTCCCTATAACTTTGGGGGGCAAAGACCGCTAGTCCACAAATCTAGCTGATTTCCTGGTCATGGACTGCCTTTCGGCCTACAACATAGTTTTGGGGCTACTGAGTTTTGATATAGCAAGCACAGCAAAAAATTAAAATTTTTTTGAAACCCACCAAGGATCCATGTGCAAAATATAAATCAGTTAGTTTAGATAATACCTTATTGCATTATGTTTAATATTGAATGCAGCAACACAGGTCTTGTCTCCTTAAGGTGTTACGATTTGATCTAGAAGTCAGTAAAACAAATTGATGAATCTTTGTCTCCTATGATGCTGCAGTTGGATGGGATGCTATGGTTGGATGCAGAAATCACCAACATTGATTTAACAAATCTATGTCTCTATGGTATCTACACACGAGCAGGGCAAAACTCCAATCTATCAGATGGAACAGCCTCTCTCACTGTATCTCTGCTAGAAGATAGCTCTCTTTCTATTTTCTAAGATCTCTCAATGTTTTTTTCTAAAATAAAACATTTTTCAATTCGACTAGCTACTGACTAATCCCTTAAATGTTTGTTATATACTGAAAAATGTGACTCCGCGAGGACGAGTTCACGGAGACAACTTAGGTGAATCCTCAAGAGGAAGTCTCAAGGTACCGCATCATAAGCGACAACTGGAATCACGAGCACTCATCCTTCGGCAATAGCACGACTCGACAGGCAGTAGGTGAGCCCTGCGACCGCTGCACTCATGACTCTCACGACTACTCCAGACCTATGAAGCCCTCGCTTAGGACAACATGACGTCTTACCTGACGCAGTGACAGCTACAAACCTATATGTCGACCTAGGCCTGCCTCCGTGAGTCTACAAGTTGAAAGGAGTCCTTTCATCACCTGTACCTATTTATTTGATGTGACACAACTATAGCTTATAATAAATGATCAAAGCCCGTCCATCCTCTATAAATAGGATGATATTGTTAGTAAGGAAGATGATGGGAAAAATAACAAAAAAAGAAGAATGATTCCTAACTATGAAACACTCTACCGTGGACGTAGGGTCCAGTAATTCTGGATTTAGCTGAACCATGTAAAATCTTATGTCTTCTCTCATATTCCCTTCTCTTCTCCTGCTAACTCAGTCAATCAGCCTGGGCACACATACCTTAATCTAGCTAGAACAGGTCAGGGATCCCAAAGAATCCTCCGTTGGCCGAAGTCTGGTTCTCCCTACACGGACCATATTTCACCGTCAACATCTTTTGGTGCCGTCTGTGGGGATCCCACCTGTTCCAGTTAATTCCCCATTCCCATGACCAAGGGAAGGATTACCAGGGCTTCTAGTGTGTGGTGCCAAACTCCCAACGGCCATGTTTTGACGACAAGTTCTTCCATCGCCCCTATTGCAAGAACGATTGCTGACTGCCCTTAGTTTAGTTTAGTGCAACCGATCCTTGCTGCCAATAACGCCGAAGGATCTTAGGCTTGGCATCAGCGCCAAGAAAAACTTGAATACATGATAGGTGAACTAACTAAAACAGTTTCGCTGCTGGTCCAGGCATAGGCCCAGAATGGGTGTGTGTAGACTGAACCCATTGTCCCCGAAGCAGAGCGCTCCTGTGAAATGAACCAAGGGCAGGAACGGCATAGTCACCCATGCAACCGGTATGATGGAGTGAACCGTCAGACCCCTGGTCAAGAGTTGGGGGGCTTAGGTGTCTTGGTGGAAGACCTTCTTCGGAGAGTCAGACACTTAGAAGACTCCCCTCGGGCCTAAAGCGACCAAGAGCGTCTTGGAGAGCAAACCCCTTTTTCTAGGGAAATCATGGAAAAGGTTCTGTCATATAAGCTAAAGGTCCCGGCCATTCCACCGTATGACAGGGAAACAGACTCGTGCAGCCATCTAGACTCGTTTAATATCCAGATGGACCTTCAAGCCTGTAGCCCTTTGGTCAAGTGTCGTGTTTTTCCTGCTACTCTGGGAGAAGTGCCCCGTGCGTGGTTTAAGAGCCTCCCTGCTCATAGTATTGGCAGCTGGGGAGAGTGTTAACAAAAGTTCATGAACCAGTATCAGGCACTGAGAAGGCAGCTTGTGCCTTCATGCCATCTTGCTACCATCTTCCAGGGCAGGCAGGAAGCGCTAAAGGATTACCTTACCCGCTTTAGGCGCAAAGCTAGCAATGTCAAAAAAATCTCGGATGAAGCTGTTCTGACCGTTATCTCCGCAGGACTCCGCAGGGACAGAAAATTGTTTAAAAGCCTGTACAAGTACCCGTGAGCACCCTGGGAGAGTTTTACGAGCGAGCCACAAAGCAAGTTAGATGGGACGAAAACCTTGGCCCGCAGAGCCCCGAGGTAGGAAGCTCAACGTTGGGTAAGAAAAGAGGCAACTATGGAAATGGGAATGATAACCTCGATCGTTGATTCACCAAGAAAGGAAGGAGTGAGGGACCCTCGTCCCAGGCCCGGCACAACACTTATAGCATTTTGTCAGATGCTCAAGACAAAATTTTTATAATAGAGAGGAACCGAGAAGATTTCGGATAACCTCCACCCTCGAGAGCGCCTGGTAGATTTAGGGTCGATCGAGGGAAATTCTGTGCATACCATAACGAGTTCGGGCATGTTACCTCGGAGTGCTGGCACTAAAAGACGCTATTGAGAATCTCATCAAGAAGGGGCGCCTACACGACTACGTCCTGTGGCCTTCCAAATGACAGCGTGGATCCCAGCATCACAGGGCTGAGCGAGATCAATCCCCTGCTATCAGGACTATCTTTTAACTTCTATGAATTTTGTAAAGTTATAACAATGTCTAAATTTGTGAACTAATGCAAGGTTTTCTTTTGACCAGACAATGTACATCACTTACCCTATGACAACCTGCCATAAGCCTCACGAAAGGTAGAGGCAGGAGTACTCTGATTTATTACTCAACATCTCCCCAGAGCATAGTTCGAGAAAGAATTGACGAGTTCCCACCTAGTCAGTTGAGCTGTGGGCTTACTAACTAGCCAGTTTAGCTGCGCGCTCGCTGAGGCGTGGAGACACTTTTGAAATAAAACTCGCCTAGTCAGTTGAGTTACGGGCTTGCTGACTAGCCAGCGTAGCTATGCGCTCACTGAGGCGTGGAGACGCTTTTGAAATAAAACTCACCTAGCCAGTTGAGCTGCGGGCTCGTTGACTAGCTGACGTAGCAGATGTGCTCGTTGGGGCGTGGAGACGTTGTGAAACGAACTCAACCGGCCAGTTGAGCTGCGGGCTTGCTGACGGGCCAGCGTCGCAGATGTGCCCACTGAGGCACAAGGGACACTATAAATACACCTTTCCAGCGAAGTCTAGCACTCGCTGAGGCGCAAAAGACGCTAAAAAATACACCTTTCCAGCGAAGTCTAGCACTCGCTGAGGCACAAGAGACGCTAAAATATACACCTTTTCAGCGAAGTTTAGCACCCGTTGAGGCGCAAGGGGGCGCTACAAAATATACCCTTTGAGCACAAGATTGCCCCGACCATGAGATCGGCCATCCAGCAAAGTCACAGTTCTCCTACGCACTATTGAGCATGGGATCACTCACTCTTTTTATTCGTAGCTCTCATGTGCATCGACCTTGATCACACAGCGGAAAGTCACAGCTTACTTATGGCCGAGAAATGTTTGTGGTTATTTATGATTATTACGATCGAAAAACGTTTACGGTTACTTATGATAATACTCTATTTTTACAGATAAGCGCGAGTCAAACAGAACAAATGCGAAATGGAAGTGAGACAATTTTATTCATTAAAAGACCTCAACGAGGCACATTTACATCAGAAAGCTCTGAGTACAAAGTAAAGGAAACGCTACAGGAATCTAGAACTACAAGCCTAAAAAAAAAAA
>JANHAO010004693.1:0-23767 GCA_026873985.1 Saraca asoca | reverse complement strand
TTTCAATATTTCCAATATTACAAAATATAATAAAACCAGCAAACAATTTCATAATCAATAGGCAAATAATATTTCACAATCACATTAATAATTATGAAACTCATCATATTTCGTAAAATTACAATGTTCCAAACACAAAATCATGTTCAATTCACATATGTCGTTAACATGTGAGGAGAATTATTTACTCACCTCAGATACTACAAACTATCTACTAGAAAATTCCAATGTCCTTAACACAATTATTGGGATGGTTCTACAGTCAATTAACAAGAAGATTTTTAATTTCTAGCAACACTACATCTTAGGGTTTTTATGCAAATAACTTGACATTTAATTACATGATCACTATGAAATAAAATTAACGATCTAGGAATGCTCATCAGGCCCTACTGCACCAGGGGGCAGCTAGCCATCGGCTGGAGTGTCACCGACGGGCTGGTTTTGAGCTTTGGCCAAATGGCTACACCAAAATGGGAAAAAGAGGCTTGCTACTACTAACCCATTTCTGGCAGTTAGAAGATGGTCAGAAGAGATCAGTAGTTGCATGGAGAGCCCACCGATAATGGGGGTTAAATCACAGAAGAAAATGGAAGAGGAATGATGGAAGCTCTCGGCCAACTACAACAAAATGGAGCACCAAAGAAAAAGGAAAATGGTGCACAGCTTTGCCAGAGGTTGTTAGAATTTGGCCAGCATGATGAATGGAAGCTGAACGGTAGAGAGTGGCATTGGGCGATGGACGGTGAGGAAGCTTTGGGAAACAAGGGAAGGGAACGCGTAGACAAAGAAAAAAAATCTCAGCAAAATTTTTATATCCGAAATCAAATGGGAAAATTTTCATTTCTACCCCAAAACTTTACACCGTCTCCAATTTTACCCCACTGAAAATAAAACTTGACATTTTAGTCCTTACAGAAACTTTTCATTTTAGTCCTCCTTTCTTTTTTTTTTCAAGGTATTACAAACTATGACCAAATAAATTCAAAAGCTAAAGAATCCAGAACAAAAAATTTCTGTAACTAATATAAAATTTTTGTAGTTGGCAAATACATGGCGACTGAATAGCCACCAAAATTCTTGCCATTGAACCATTTTGATCACTGATTCAGTGGCTAACTTCTTAAACATATCATATTTTCTATTCTTAGCCAATGAGTCACAAAGTGGTCTCAGTTTTGTCATCGTTAAAGATCGAAAAAATTCGATCACTAGTTTCTGTTGCTAAAATGCTTTTTTGCTTTTGTAGTGCCATCCTTAAACATTTCATGTGTGGGACATTTTCCAGTGAACATCTCCAATAGAAGATTGCCAAAGCTATACAAGTCTCCCTCCTTTGATGCCTCTCCTCCCATACCATATTCTGCATTTGAAGCAAAGCTCACAATCTCATTAATTTCTTTCCCCTAAGTTATTGAATAAAAAAGACTCAATCTATGCTATTACAATACTCTCATATGCACATATATGGCACAACATGACTCAAACTGATTCCACATATTTTCAAATATGGGAAAATTTTGACTCAAATAGTAACATGTGTGCACATGAGAAGATTATTGTTCATTAAATTCAAGTGTAATAGCATCACTCTTGCTACATTAAAGACGTAATTAATGCATTTTATCCATATTTGTATTGGCTTGGGAGTGCCTCTCATTCTACTTTTAAAAAGTACAAGTAGTTATTATACACATTAGTTATCAAAAACCAATAACAATCTATCTATAAAAGTAGCCTTTTAAAAAATTTATTAGATGCTCTGACGCTTATGATAAGATGTTCAAGTTGCCTAGAAAAGGAAATCCCAAATCAAGCCTAATGATGCAAAAAGGAAGAAATTTTCACAAGAAGATGTAAATCCAACCAAAGTAATTGTTCAAGTAATATACAAAAATTACCTAGAGCAACATACCCTATTGTGCCCTTTAATCCAATTATACTAGTTTGATTTTGAAAAACTTGACCGATGGTAGAAAGAAGCCTTGCTAGACCAAAATCACATAGGTGAACTATCATGCTAGTATCAAAGAGCACATTGCTAGCCTTCAAATCACAGTGTACAATTGATTGTTCACATTCATTGTGAAGGTAATGTATAACAGAAGCTACATTTATTGTAATGTTTAATCTCTAATGAAGATTTAATGATTGACTATCTTCTTTTTTCTTGATGCGGCCATTTCTCCAAGCTACCATTTAACATGAATTCAAAAACTAAAGCTTTGAAATTGTTGCCTTTGTTATCAATGGTAGAGCAACATGTTAAGATCTTGACAAGGTTTCAATGTCGAATGCTTGTCAAGGCATTACACTCAGCTACAAAAGTCTTTGTAACCCATTTCATTGGGAGGTTGAGAACCTTTACTACTACAGCTCTATTCTCTGGACTGAAAATCACTGTATATACTGACCAAAAGTACCAAGTCTGATGAAGTTATTAGGGGAGAATCCACTTCTTTCATGAAGGAGATTTATGCAGGAAACCTTCTCTAGATGCTCACCTACTATTGGGAAAAGGAAAGACGAAGATCTCTTTGATTTTCTCATCAAGCAATAAAAAAAGATGCCAACAGAATGAAAAACAAGCCCCCACAAATAACAATGAAAACTAGCTTCAAAGTATGATTTTCTTTTGGCTTTGCTTTTTTCAATGGGCATGGTGGTAGCCTTAGTTCCACGACTCCATCACATATTAAGTTATTTCCAATCACAGATATGACACTTGCATTTGAGAATAATCCTCCTTTAAGTACCTTGCCCTCTAGATTGTTGAATGAAAAGTTCATATATTCAATAGTGTGAAGCTTTTGAAGATCTTTTGGAATTTCCCCAAATAAATTGTTTTGTGAAAGATCAATAACTTGGATACCCTTTACTGAAGAAAGAATTGTGGGTATGTCACCTTGAAAGGAATTCCTTGACATGTAAAGGTATTCAAGACTCAAACAATCTCCAATGGCTTTAGGAATTTCACCACTTAAATCATTTTCTAAAAGGACAAGAAAGTTAATATTTATCAGCTTGCCTACATCTGTTGGTAAACTACCACTTAATGAGTTATGTAATAAGTTGAGCAGTAGTGATAGGGAAGAAAGGCCAATAACTTGCAATGGAATGGGTCCACTTAGGTTATTTTGAGAAATGTCCAAGTATTGCAAACATCGACAATCACCTATACTTGAAGAAATGTTGCTTTCTAATTTATTGCCTTATAAGTCCAGCTCAATCAACCTAGTGAGATTGCCAAGGGAGGATGGAATCTATCTAGACAATTTGTTGCTACTCAACTACATTACTTGCATCTTTTGGAAATTACCGAAAGAAGTAAGAATGATACCTGTCAAAAGGTTGTTGCGTGCACCTAACACAAACAAGTTGATAAAGTTTCTAATTTATGATGGAATGGAGCCACTTATTTTATTATTTTGAAAAGACAACTTCTTGAGTTAGGTTGAGAGGTTGCTGGCTTTTTGGGGTAACACCACCAAAATTGTTCAAACCAAAACTAATGCTTTTTAGCCTGCTTCAATTTGTCAAATAACTTAGGAAATCTAAGTCTTTGCTTGAGTTACTTCCCAAGTTATTTCCATGTAAAGAAAGCACCATAAGCTCTTGTAGATTTCCAAGGCTGCTTGGCACTAGCCACCAAAAATTATTATATGTCAATTCAAGTTGTTGAAGACCAAAAATATTAGATAGTGTAACTAGAATTATTCCTGAAAGATCATTTCCATAGACATAAGTAGATGGAGATTTGGGAGGGTCAAGCCTATGTAGTCTGGCAGAGTGTCATTTAGATAGAGATTAGTCATTGTTGAGAAGGCACGAAAGGATGAAATATTGAAAAGAGAGGAAGGTATAATACTAGACAATTCATTGCCACCAATATGGAATACAAATAAAAATTTCAAATGGCCTATTTCAGTTAGAATATTTCCCTCCAAAAAATTGTCAATTACAAAAAAAATATTTGAGTGATGAAATATTACTAATTGGACGTGCTAAGCCTCCAACATATTGTTTTTGTCTGTAAAAAGTGTTTCAAGTTTCTTTAAAGAGCCAAACTCTCTGGGGATCCCCACATTAATATCATTCCTCTCAAAGTCAATAGTTTTGAGTCCAAAATAGTTGACCAAGCTGGTTGGAATTCTTCCATTGAATGTGTTATTAGCAAGCATAAGATCCTGAAGACAAAACAAAAGTCCAACTTCCTCAAGAATTTGTCCAGAAAAGCTATTACTCTCTATATTTATGGATATAAAGAAGGAGAGATTGCCAATGTGAGGTGATATTCATCCAACAAATTTATGGCCTTGGAGTTCTAAGGCTGACTCTCTAAGTTCAGCTATTGCACATAACCCCAACCTAGTTACAAAAGTGAATTGAGTCATTCCACATGCTTAGCACTTCATTTGGATCACTAGAAATTAATTCTTTAAATTTGACCAAAGAGAGCCTATCTATTTCATTGGTCAAAGTAGAAGCAGTAGGCACTTGTAAAAGCCATAGCAAGTTTGAAGAGAAAAGAAAGATCATTTGAAGACATATCATGCAAAACACACCTGAATGGGCTTTGGGAAGCTTCATTTTGATTGGAGGGAAAAAAAGTTATGAAATATTTGCATTAACTGAAAAACTAATAAAAAAGATGTGTTATATTCTAAAATGAATAAATGATTTGATCTTTACACAGACTTTAGCTAGGGTTCATTATCATTCTAATTAATATTCTCTTCAATTATAACATTAAAGTAGTGAAAAATAAATCAAGCAATATTTGTTGTCAGGTTACTGGTAGGTTTTAGGATTATGGGCACATATTTGTGTTTTCTGAGATTTGTTGTCTATCCAGAGTGTCTTCTCCATCTACTAGAGTTTAGGTTGTTAGTGCAATGGCATAGGGTGTGCATGGCCTGCAAAATAGGGGGTTGTTAGTCCCAATTTTTAGTACGATTCTCTTTCAGTGATCTTATCATCCTTCTCTTTTCTTTGTGTAGATGGGAATGGGTCATGCATATCGTCGCCACCTAATTAGGAGTGAGGATGATGAACTGAACTTGTCTCCAGATACGAGGAATGTTTGACAAGCTGGAGGTGTGTCACCCAGTGGAAAGGAGGTTGCTACAAACTCAGGTGCTCGTTTGGGATGCATTGAGGGCCAAGGGATGGTTTCGGGCTAATGCCCTGATCGTCACACGTTTAAACATTATACCACAATTGTTCGGGTTCAAGATGTCAAAAATGTCATTGAGTCGAGCTAGATCCTAAAGGGGTGCAGCGCTATGGTCCCCACCTTGGACGACTATGTCGCTCATCCTCTTCATAGCCATTGGTATCCTGTATCTTACCATGGGGTTATGATTTCCCATTCAACCTTTTATCATTGATTTCTTGAATAAAATAAAGTTTAGCCTATTTTAGCTAATGCCAAACTCACATACTTCATTGATTTCACTGGCCCTCATTCACAAGGGCAATGGCCTTCCTCCACCATCACCCGAAACCCTCTGTTACCTCTATGACTTGAGGTGTGCAAACTTTGAGGATGGGCTCTATTACCTCTCCGCTAGGCAGACACCTCATAAGAAGATCCTCTCGCAGGGGGACGCAAGGGGGAAATCCAACGCGAGGCGCTATTAGTCTCGTTAGTTTTATATTTCGTGCCCCTCACTGAGATATCTTAAAAACTTTGTTTTTGTTCTCGTTCTGGGTAAGTGGATTGGTTATGGGTGAATTCATTTGTTTCTTTGATATCTGTTCTAGATTTTAACCTCCTATTCTGAGTTCTAAACTCTTGTTCAATTTTACAAATAGAACCGGTAAGCAGCCAATGCTCGGGGGCAAGGAGTTAGGGAATCTAGATTTGTTCACGACAACCAAGGATCTCTAGAGTAAATTGAAGTTCGACAAAGACATTCTTTGCTTTTATAAGTTTTCCCCACCAATAAACACCATAGTGACTAAAGAGATAGGGATTCGCCTGCTGATGGAGGTTAAGCCCATGAACTACAATGACTACAATAAGATAATGGACTTGATCCTCAGAATGCCTCCCTTTGATACCGAAGATAAGGCTCCTTCAATTCGTGAGGTCACCTCAAGCTAGGTCATTGCAGATTAGCCCCCAACTCATGACGTAAGTCTAGCCCTTAAAGTTGGACTGATAGTTGAGGCCGAAGTGACTCTAGTTGTCGCAGAGCAACCATCTGCTATGGTCAAGGTCTCTCCATTGGATCTAGTCTCCACCCCACTATATGAAGAAGTGGAGGCAACTGACATCGCAAGTCCTTCCAGTCCTTCCGGTCCTCCTCCAAAAAGGCAGAGGATCACCAAAGGGAAGAAAAAGGTGACCCTTTAGAACCCGTTAGGAGTTGATCTTTCAAAGCCTTTGGCTCAGCCTAGCTCCAAAACGGTGGGAAACGCTCAGATATTTGTTAAGAACTTTGGCATGATATTAGGTAATGACGGTAAGCTTAACATGCTGGAAAGTGAGGAACTCCCCCTTAGGAGGCTGGCGGGGTATGCAGCTCGATAGGATCTAATGGTAAGTGCTATTTTTTGCCTTAGTTATTTCGTCTATTATTAAGTCTAACCTTACTGCCTGTTCCAGCAAAATGTGCTATCGTTGATGTAGATTGTCAAGACATGCGAGGACCAAGACCAAGAGAGATCGACTCTCATAACAAGCTGGGGGCCCGACGAACTAGGTGCTAGAGCTTAGGGAGAAAGTGATAGGGTTGGAGACCGCTTTGTCTCGCGAGGTGAAGCGTCACAAGGATGCTGAGGTGAACTTCAATCTCGCCACCAACAACCTCAATAGGGCGAAGATAGAACTTGACAAAGCCTAATCCCATCTACAGTCAATGAGTAGGATGCCTAATATTGCTGAGGAAAGGGTAAAGGCTACAGTGCAACGAGCCAAGGCCTCTGTCGAGGAGGTGACAATGCCAAAGAGAGAGCTGCAACTTTATTTTTCACCTTGTGGGAGTGGCAAAGGTTGAAGCAGAAATGTCCTCGCAGGTGGTGGAGATAGCTAGAGAGATAAGGCTGAACACTCTTGCCTCTTTATTTTTCACCTTGTGGGAAAAGTTCCCAGAGTTGGACTATTCCTTCTTTGGCTCCCAAGCTATTGAAGCGGTTGAACGATGGAAAGAAAGAGTCTTAAGGAAGAGACAAGGTGCCAAGTTCGATGCTACTTCCGCTGATGTCACTGTTCAGGGAGAGGGAAGCTCATAGGCTGCTGCTGCTACTCCCTCGCAAAGTGCTCTTGATGTCTCAACTCCTGGTCCTTAGCCCTTTGAAAGCTCAATCCCTAAGGCTCCATCCTCCTAAAATAGGAATTATGTAATTTTGCATTTTTAATGTTCTTAGCACTTGTGACAGATTTTATGGATAACTCATCTAATTTTGTTCTAATGAAGCCCAACTCATTTCTCTTTACTATTTTCATGCTTGGATGTGTGAATTTCGTTTACTCATGCTTGGATAAGAGTTTGACACATTATTGTTGCACCGTATAATATACAACTTGGCATGAAAATCTCTAATCTTATTGCAAAGAATTCAAAGAATTGCATTTATATTTATAATGAATCGACCATAAAGTGATGAGACACTTATTGATAGTAATGACGGAGGTGCTTGGCATTCTAAACGTGAGGGAATTCTACTCCATTTATATTCACTAGATGGTAGGTTCCATCATTCACGATCCTTTTGATAATGTACGGACCTTCCCAGTTTTGTCCTAAGGTCCCTTCACTGGGTTTATGGGTTCCGGGGAGGACGAGGAATAGGACGAGATTGTCGAGTTTGAACTTTTGAGCTCAGACTTTGTGATTGTAATATCATGCTATATGTCACTAATGGGCTGTTATCTTGAGGCTAGCTCTTTCTCTCACTTCCTCTAGAAGGTCTAGGTTCACAACGAGCTGCTGGTTATTATCTTCTGGGTCGAAGGTGATCCTTCGTTGTGTAGCGACATCGAGTTTTGCGGGGATCATTGCTTCACACCCATTACCATTGAGAAAGAGGTTTCCCCCATGGAGCTATAAGGTATGGTCATGTAGGCCCATAGTGCCGATTGTAATTTATTCACCCAAGCTCCCTTTTTAGCCTCTAACTTGGTCTTCAAGATCTTCTTGATGATCTTGTTGACAGCCTCTACCTGTCCGTTGGCTTGTGGGTAGTCTACAACTGTGAAGCTCTTAACAATCTTGAGGTCATCGTAGAACTTGATGAACTACTCGCTAGTGAACTAGGTCCCATTATCGATGACGATCTGCTTAGGGACACTGAACCTACAAATGATGTTGTTCTATATAAACTTTTCGACCTTAGAAGATGAGATCTCAATAAGCCCCTTTGCCTCCGCCCATTTGGTGAAGTAGTCTATAGCCACTATTGTGTACTTGTAATTTCCCCAAGCCTTAAGGAGTGGTCCAATCAGGTCTGTTCCCCATATTGCAAACAGACATGGGCTTGTCATATGTTTCAAGTAGGTTGGTAGGGCTTGCGACACCTTTGTGAATCTCTGGCACTTGTCGCACCTCTTGATGAGGCCGATAGTGTCTTGCTTCATTGTCGGCCAGTAGAATCCCTGCCGAAGGGCTTTTTGCGCCAAGGACAGCCCCCCAGCATGGTTTCTATAATGCACTACATGAATCTCCTCCAAGATGGTACTACAGTCTTCACCATCTATGCATCTTCAAAATGGGGTGGTGAACCCTCTTTTATAAATTGTGTCATCATAGATGCAGTACCTGACTATTCGAGCTCATAGACATCATGCCTCAAGTCTATCTTCTGGAAACTTCTCGTTCTGTAGGTAGTCCAGAATTGGATTCATCTAGGAGTTGGGCACTTTGGCAATCGCTATGATGATGTCTTGACATTCGATACTTAGGGATAGGAAGAGCTCTATCAGGACCACTCCTATGAGGCCAGGATTGTCAAGGGTAGACAAATGAGCCAAAGCATCAGCGTGTGTGTTTTGGGCTCATGAGCTCTGAGTGATCTCGAATTGTTGGAAGGAGCCTAGTAACTCTTGGACTTTCTGGAGATATCTCAACATTTTCTTCCCTTAATTGATAAACAATTAATTGTGAGTTGCTAAAGATTTTTATTCTTTCGGCATGCACCTCCCTAGCTAGTCATAAGCCTGAGAATAGGGCCTCATATTCAGCTTCATTAATTGTGGTTGGAAAGCCAAACCTCAGAGCACTAAAGACCTTATGCCATTCTAGACTGATAAGGTGTATTCCTGCTCCGACCTTCTGGTCACAAGACGACCCATCGATGAACAGTTCCCACCATAGGGCTTTAGGGATCTCTGCCTTATTTTGTAAGGGGCCTATGAATCTAGCGATAAAATCAGCCACTGCTTGACCCTTAATAGCTGTCCTAGGCTTATACTCAATATCAAACTGTGCGAGCTCAATTATCTATTGAAGTAATCATCTTGAGGCGTCTGTTTTTTGCAGAACTTGCCTTAGTGGGTACTGAGTGAGGACCATAATGCTCTGGGCCTGAAAATAGGGTCGAAGCTTCCTTAAGGTGAAGACCAGGCAATAGACGAGCTTTTCCATGGGCGAATATCTTGTTTCTGTATCCAGCAATCTCTTGCTCACATAGTAGATGGGGAGTTGGATTCCTCCCTCTTCTCATGTTAGTGCCATGCTCAAGGTATGCTGGGGTACACCCAAATATACAATTAACCTTTCACCCTTTTTCGGCTTGGAAAAGAGAGGTGCTTGCCTGAGATATGTCTTAAGTTCCTGGAATGCGACCTTACATTTGGGGGTCCATTCGAGCCTTTTTGCCCTCTTGAAGACATCGAAGCAAGCGATACACTTGGCTGTTGCCTTAGAGATGAATCTATTATGCGCAGTGATTTGACCTTTTAGGCTTTAGACATCTTTTGGTCCTGTTGGAGAACGTATATCAGGTAGTGCCCTAATTTTCTCCGGATTCGTTTCGATCCCTCTAGTATTAACTATAAAGCTGAGGAATTTTCTTGAGGCTGCTCCAAAGGCACACTTGTGTGGATTCAGCTTCATTCGGTGCCTTCTCAAGGTTTAGAACATCTCGTCAAGGTAACGGACGTGATCGATGAGCTGCTTGAATTTTACCAGCATGTCATCTACATTTACCTCCATGGTTTTGCCAATTTGTTCCTAGAACATCATGTTCACCAATCACTGATAGGTTGCCCCCGCATTCTTAAGTCCAAAGGGCATCACTTTGCAATAGTATAGCCCGCGATCAATGATGAACGAGGTGTGCTCTTTGTCTTGTGCGGCCATCAGAATTTGATTATACCCTGAGTAGGCATCCATGAAGCTAAGCAACTCGTGTTCTGCCGTCGCATCTACTAGTTAATCTATCCTTAGCAAAGGGAAACTGTCTTTAGGACATGCCTTATTGAGGTCTATGAAGTCAATACACGTTCTCTACTTCCTTTTCTTCTTCTTAATGAGTACAGGGTTAGCCACCCAAGTAGGGTATCGTGCCTCACAAATGAAGTTGTTCGCTAGAAGCTTGTCCACCTCTTCCTTAAGCGCCGTATAGCGTTCGGTGGTCATCGATCTTCTCTTCTAGCAAACTAGCTTGGCTTAGGGGTCGATGTTTAATCTATGTGACATTATATTTGGATTGATGCCTTCAATATCTTCATGGTTCTAGGCAAAGACGTCCATGTTTACCTGAAGAAAACTCATTAATTATGCTTTCATATCAGGTGGTAGGGATTTCCCCAGCTTGAAGCATCTTTGCTTGTCCGTCTCACTCACTACACATCTTCCAGTTCTTCCACTAGTCTGGTGGCTCGCTCAGCGTCCACCTCTCGAGGGTTAAGGTCATAATTGACCCCTTTTTCGCTCATTGCTCAAGGCTCTCCCCAAGATATAACATTCACTTTCTTCCCTTGGACTCGGAATTTGACTGCCTCTTCATAGCAGTGCCGGGCTACTTGTTGCTCCTCGTGCATGCATCTAATTCCAATTAGGGTTAGGAACTTGATGGTTAACATCCTAGTTGACATCACCACATTAAAATCGTTCATGGTAGGTCATCCCAGCACCACGTTGTAAGCCAGGGGACAATCTATGGTTAGAAAATCTGCTATAACGGTTGCGTGCCTATCATGGTCTTCCAAAGTAAGTGAGATTTTGATTTGTCCTACTGGGAGTATTTCGTCTCTTGTGAAGCCATAGAGGGGCTCAGGCAATGGGTCCAGCTGACTCGAGCTCATCCCCATCTTGTCGAAGCACCCATTGTATATTATATTTACGAAACTCCCGGTGTCCACCATGATTCTTCTCACTTCGGCATTATTGATTTTTGCCTGAATGACTATAGCATCGTTATGAGAGTAATGGATCCCTTGTGCATCCTCATTCATGAAGGATATGTTGTCTGAAGCTATCTTGGCCTTCTTGGCAAGCCTTTCGTGCTCTACGTAACTTGTTAGAAAGACACGTCCTGCTACTCGCACATAACGATCACGCGATCGATTCGAGATGCCGGCAATATGAGGTCCACTATGTGTGGTGAAGATGGTCCCCATGGATAGCATTTCCTCATGCTCAGGAGTTTGGTGGCGTTGCGATGTAGGTTGCTGTGGATGCAAGGGTTGTTGCCCCGAGGATCTCACCATGCAGTCTCTCAGGTGGCCTCTTTTGATGAGGTCTACGATGGTATCTTTCAATGCCCG
This sequence comes from Saraca asoca, assembly GCA_026873985.1. Lineage (NCBI taxonomy): Eukaryota > Viridiplantae > Streptophyta > Magnoliopsida > Fabales > Fabaceae > Saraca > Saraca asoca. Next base: position 12,051 of record JANHAO010004693.1, on the reverse strand, counting down.
GCAGTCTGATGTGATGTGTCGACCTTGCTATAGTAGGCACAAAATTTATTGTGGTTTCTCTTTTCAATAGGGGTCTTCATTGGCCTAGGTCTACCAAAATCTTCGTTATCTCTCTCTGTCGCATAGATCCTGTTTGGTGCATCCAACAGGACAATGTAGGTATCATAGCGATGTTGATATTAGAATTGTTCACTTCGAGCCTTCTTCGCGGTTCGGCCTCCGGAACCCCCTTTTGGCCATCCTTGCAATTCTTGCCTCTGTTTCTTTTCCTGCCTTGGTTAGAGGTACTAGTTTCTTCTTTCTTGTTTGGCTTCTTCAGACCAAAGGTTTCCTCCCACTGGATCTCCTTAGCAACTCGCTCATAAAATTCAACCAATCTCTTGAAAGGGGACTTATATAAGTCCTCGTATAATTTCTCGTCCTTTTGGAGTCCCACTGAAATTGCTGTGAGGATACTCTCGTCGGACAGATTGTCCATGTTACTAACTTCTTACCAGAATCTGGCGATGTGGTCCTTGAGCGATTCATCTTTTCATTAAAAGACTGTGGCCAAGTGGTAGGAGGGGGTGAGCTATCTTTTCAACGCTCTATATTGATTGAGGAACTTTGTTTGCCATTCCTCCTAGCTCCTTATACTGCAAGCCAGAAGGCTTCTAAATCACATCCCTGGTACTTTTTCGAACGTGGCCAGGAAGACTCGGCATTTTACCAACAGGTTAGAGGTTTGTAGGTCCATCTGGACGCTAAAAGCATTCAAGTGGCTGTAAGGGTCACTATCCCCATTATAGATGGGGATGTTCGGGATCTTGAATCTGTGGGGAAGGGGCTCCACCTCAATCTGGCAAGAGAGTGGGGTTCTTTTCTCGTGTGACTCCCGGTTCCCCTAGGATGTAGAGTTTTTCTCCAATTGTTCCATCCTCTGGAGCAATTCTTCGACCATCGAGTCTCGAGACTTTGACCATTGACTGGAGGTCTTTCGACTCCTTTCTTCTCAATTACTTCAAGAATGTCAGTCTGATGTTTTGTGCCTATGATCGTGCTCGTGATCAGATAAGTCACGATCCGTTTCTTGCTCGCTATCGATTTTGTGCGAGCTTTCATATTGGTGGTCATTTTCTCTGTCCTCCCGATCCCGGTGGACTTCAGACCTTAGCCACGAACTTAACGAGCGTAGCAAGATGGTTCAGTGATGTTCAACCCTGACTTGCTCCTCATGTTGAGGCCCTGACTAATGATGTCCACCTTCAGTGTAACCACTTTATCCTACCTTAGCGCACCTTGGGCACGCGCCTGAGCTAATATTTGCATCATATTGACTAGTTCCTTTATCGTATTCTCCAACGCTACCTAGCATCGGTCAAGCGCCTCTTGGCGCTGTTGCCAAGTCTGAGCCTTATCAGCTTCACGAGCTTTAGGTTGGTGTTAGAAAAAGGAAGTTGTGCTAGTGTTATCACCCGCTGCGGGAGCAGCTACGTTTCACTATTGTATTTGACCTTCGGGTTGGCCAGTGGGAACTTCTGCACTCTTGGTAGTTCTTTCCCTTACCATTATGTTTGAAACAGCTTATCGGAGATTGAAAATGAAGAAAGTGTAGTGGGGGCCCTACCCCTAGTGCCAAAATGTTGACACCAAAATCTGGTCAACCAGTTAAGTCCAGTGTTACCCCTAACTGCAAGCTAAATACTATAGAGAATAGTGAAAGAAAGCAGTAAAGAAGAAGAAGGAACAACAATACCAGGAGTTTATCGTAGCTCGGCTAAAGCTAGTTTGGCCCCTACATCCACATTGTTATTTTATTATGCACTGGAGGGATTGGTTTTATAGAATGTGAATACAATAACAGATTTCTCTGGATGAACAGTACTCACTCTCAATATTGGTAGAGTTTTAGCATGTATCTGTGTTCTCCTCTCTATATGGTGACCTCCCCCCTCTATTTGTAAAAAGGAGGAGGGTTACAAGTGTAATTTCATAAACAACAAAATGATTACTTTTGCCGTTTCAAACATTTAATGCTTGGCACCAGATAATTAATGCTGGGTAAATTATTGTCGAATTTTTGGGGAGCTGATGTGTAAGTTTGGAGGTTGAGTTGTCAGCAGAAACACGTGTCTTGGGTTGCTAACAGGGCTCCGTACAAGTGTCCGTTATTAGTGGATGAGCTAATAGTCGAGCAGGCTGATGGCTCTGGCTGGCCTCGTCATCTATTCCTGGTCGTTCTCCTGAAGGTTGTGGGTTCCTTGTTGAGGGGTCGAAAGTCTCTTCAGCGAGCTTCATCCTTTTCGTTCATGACATTACGGGATGCCTCCAGCTCGTACCCAATAGTCTGGGGTCATCGCTCAGCGACCTCAAACTCCATCTTGGATCTCCACTAGACTAACTGGGCTTCCTATTGGACCTTGACCAGTCCAAAATATGCTTTCGAAAAATTCCTATAACAAAATGAAACTAGCACTTAAGCTAAAAGATAACATGAGAGAAACTATTGAAAATTCTTTGGAGCTGAAAGATAACATGATAACAAAAGTACAAAAGTATCTCTTAAGAACACATTTTATAGAAATCCTCTCAAGAATACATGACAAAAGTCCTGTGATTTACAAACTAAGGGCAGAACTGGAATCAACATTGAGCTTTACAAGAAATGAATAAGATAACCATGAAATAAGCATAAAATTGGACAACATAGAGAAATTACAAAATCCAGAGGGCATTGACATGTACCTGAAGTTGGTGAATAGCATCTCCTTAACAGTGCCTATGAATTTTTTCTGGACGAGGGTATGGATAGAAGAAATAAGTTGCAGACCCACTATTGAAAAAGGATCTACCAGTGAGATTTAAATAAAAAGGTAAAATCATATGCTTCCTATGTAATATGCACATGTATATATTATTAGCAAAACTCACAAAAAAATGATGAAAACAAAGATTCTATACTTTTCGACAGCAGATAGAACTTTGGCTTTCTCAATCTTTCCACCGACACCGGATGCAAGATCCAACACTCCACCTTTCGACATTTTTCACAGGATTCAAAAATGAACGTGCGATGAAAATCTAAATGAGAACAACAGAAGGACAAAAATGCATTAGAATCATCGACATGTCAAAAAATAAAATAAAAAAACAAAATTTAAGCATTATGATTCAGCAACATTGAGAAATCAATGCAAAATGAATCTTACATCAAAAAGTAGGATCTGAGAGGAACTCTGGAGAACGGGAAGCCTTCAAGCAATGAATCTGGAGAAAAGTAACAAAAGAAGGGGTTTCCTCAAAGTTTAGTTTGGTCCCGCGAGGGTTTTCTTAGCTGCAGAGAAAAATAACAAAATGAATTTTGAGTCCAGCACAATACGCTTTTGTTGCAGTGTTTGAGGTGGTTCCCTAAACTATCGGAAAGTTCATCATTTAGAGCTGATTAAAGGAATTGCTACAAGATAACCGCCGTTAAGAAATGTGATTTTTTGTAGTGTCTTAGATGCACATGCCGGGTTCCCCGCATCACACGTGCAACACAACTTCATTAGCTTGTTGGATTTAATAGCTTTAATGCATCAAATCAAGAGAAGTAGATATATAAATAAATATGTGGTTAGAAAGGAGTAGAAGCTATCAGTTATGCATATGTGCTTTCTCATACAAACATAACGAATCCCTACACAGATACAGAAAATGAAATGTTGAAGGAAGGTATAGTTGGAACCTTTTGTTCTTCAGTTGAAGTCGAAGCAGCAGCAACAATACCAACTTTCAAAACCTGCAGAGTACATAGAAAGAAAAGGCGAAATAGATCATTAGCTTATATAGCACGGTAAGAGAATAGTGCACGTCAAGGCACATCATAAATTATTTCCAACGAATAAATATCTCAAAAAATAATTTTTAATATTGGTTTCTTCCATGTCCCATTTCTGTCGAAATTTTTAATTGTTAATGCCTTTTTTTTGTAATTTCTGCAGAATTTTCAGTGGAAATAACAAAATTTTTTTGTAGTGATCTAACATTGATATAAAAATAAAAGTTATGAGAACAATTTTATATCTATTATAAATATATCTTTATTGTGATTTGATTATATAGCTACACACATATTATTATACCTTATTCTCTATTTTTTGTAAAAATATATTATTTATATGTACATGTATTTGTACAAATATGTGATATCATCTTAAATGCTAATGCCCCATTCCCATATCGCACGTGCAACATAGCTTCATTAGCTGGTTGGATTTAATAGCTTTAATGCATCAAATTAAAAGAAGTAGATACATAAATAAAATAACGAATCCCTACACAGATACAGAAAATGAAAAGTTGAAGGAAGGTATAGTCGGCACCTTTTGTTCTCCACTTGAAGTCCAAGTAGAAGCAGCAACAATACCAACTTTCAAAACCGGCGCAGTACATAGAAAAGGCCGAAATCTCATTAGCTTATATTGTACGGTGAGAGGAGATTACAGTGCACGTCAAAACACATTACTTTGAAAGGAAAAAGCTTGATACACATATGCTTCGAAAATTAAAAGTGTATCACATACATCTTTTAATAGATATTAAGATTTACAAAATTATAAATCCTATTATTTATGATAGAAAATGATTCTAAAGTATATTGAGAAGAATGTGTGTAATAAAACTGTAATTAAAATAAGAGAGGAAAAGAGTAACAGCCTTCGCAAATAATACAATCTTATATGTCTCCGCTACTTTATTTATTTATTTGATAACAGAAGTGATAAATCACTTCTTCCTTATTTTATTTGTTTGTAATAGAAAAAAATTGAAGGGTATTTTAAGAAAATATCTTTCTCTTTTATTTTATTTTATTCTCTCCTATTCAAATGACAATACACAGATAATGTTACTCTGAGACTTATTTCTTGTGTCATTTTAACAAAAACATAAATATGTACAGTTCACACACACACATGCATATTGTATTTGCTATCTAAACCTATAACTTGTGCCTGGTGGTCATTCATGTATTTAAAAAACTTGGTGACTTATAAGAATTATATTTTACCAAAATTAGGAAATTAATTTTTCCCTTTTGTATGAGAGTGATCCATATCCCCGCTCAGTTTTTAGTTTTCAATTTTTTATGAAAAAAAAAATAATGATACGTCCAAATTTTTACATCTACTCTCTATTCATCTCCTTACAAATACGGGGAGTTTAGAATTGTAGATCAACAAACATATGATAGAAAATGAAAAGAGAGTAAACACATAAGAATGCTTTTAGATTTATTAATGAAAAAGGGAAAATATTTTTATTTATTTAATTTTACAAAAATACTTACATATTTCGTCTTTATTTTTATTCAATAAGAAAGAAATTAAAATTTTAAATATTAAAAAATATAAATTTTAATATATATAAATCTCATAAAATTAATATATATAAAAATAAAAAATTAAAAAATATTTCTCTATTGAATAAAAATAAAAATATATATTATAATTAAACAATATTTCAATTTCTATATGTCTCATCGTTTTTCTATACGGATTGGATGAACGTCAGTGCAAGTCCAATCACCTGACAACTAAACTTAATTAGGTCAACTTTTTAAGTTGAACACATAAATGGTTGACATTAAGATTTGAAAGAAAGGCGAGATTGTTTGAAAAACTAGTAAAAAGACAAAAGGAAATCAATGACTGACACACCGATTTTTGTTTAAAACCCCAATTTTTCCACCTTCACGTTAAAAAATACAAAATAAAATCCCCCCCTCCCTCCTTCTCTCCCTTATTTTTTTCTATTTTTTTTATACTAATCAAATTTTTCTTTTTTCTTTTTTTTTTCTTTTGTTTCTTCTCATTTTCTTTCCTATCAATTAACAAAATTACAATTTCTTTTCTTCTCCTTTTCTTTTCTTCTTTTTTTTATCTCATTTTTTTCTTCTATTTTTTCCTTTCCTAACAAGGGGATAATATTTTTTTTCCACCATTTGGTTCTCATTTCTTCCATACTATTATTATTTTTTTCATTTTCTACGTTGCTCAGATTGTCTTCTTTCATTCATTTTCTATGAAACCAAACAAAAGGTAAGACTTGAAAGGGAAGCCATCCGCCAAATCAGAATATACTTTTCATCAAAAGTCATGTGATTTCATGGTCTGTTCAAATTTTTTTTTGGATAAAAAATGCATATATATGCCCATCATAAAAAATACAATCTATAGGAAAGCACAGCAAACACACTACAAAAATACTTCCAGTTAAGACTAAAGACACAGTGAGAGATTTGGACTTTTAACAGCGATTTAGTAGCATGACCTAATTATAAGGTTTCTTTTTCCGTACAACATAGCATGTAGCAATATGCCAATCAAGTTTAAACTCGTGAAAATATGTATTTTCTAATTGATGGTACTTTTTATCAGTCACATTTAAATATGCACTAATTAAATTTTTTGTCCATTTAAATACTTTGTTCATATTAGTTGACTTTTCACTATTAACATTATACTGGCTTCTAACTCTATTAGATTTGTCTTTTTGTTCATTTAAATACTTTGTTCAAGGAATCTGATCAAAGACATTATTTAGATTTAAGTCATGATATAAACTAGTCCTGATACATAGGCATTACTATTGAAATTTAGTTTTAGCTCAGATTTATAAATTACTAACATCTTCTAAAGAATATCAGCTTCTAAAACGTTTTAGATAGTGAAAATAAGACCTAGCCACAATCTATAATTGGATTTGAGTTGGATTTGAGTTCAATCATATTATTTGAAGATGTTATATCCTTTTTTACTTCAATATCTTACTTTGAACCTAAATAAAGAAAATTTTAACTTTCTCATCAAACTACTTTTTATTCCATAACTAATATAGAGTAATTTAATTTATGTAAATATTACTTACTTCTAATATTTCATAACATGCTATTATTATCTAACTTATAAGCTATTTTCTTATACTGCCAGTATACTTGAAATTAATTTTCTTCCAAATCTTACTCCAACCATATTTAAAATTATTTTCTTCTAAATTTTAGTAATAGGCTTTTTGTCTCTTATTCTAAACATGTATAAGTAAAATTATTTTTCTTCTAATTTCTCCTAATGGTTTTTTGTTTCTTATTTATAACATATATACTTAAAATTATTTTCTCCTAATTTCTGCTAATAGGTTTTTTGTTTCGTATTGGAAACATATATATTTAAAATTATTTTTTTCTAAATTTTATTCCAAACATATTTAAATTTATTTTCTTGTAATTTCTCATAATAGGTTTTCTTTTAATTCTTATACCAAACATAAATACTTAAAGCTATTTTCTTCTAATTTATCTCACACATAGATTAATTCAATCCCTAAACCCAATTTCAATCTCAAAGCTCAATTTTGCCAACACTCACATAGTCAAATGTACACAAATTCAATCCCTACAACTTAATTTCACCAATTTCACATATTCACTAATATACCATATTCAAATTATATTTAAATTGCTTGCAAAAGTATATATTTAGACTTTTGTGTTATCGTTGCACTATTATTTATTATAGAACTTGAAATAAACAAAAATTTTACTGCTTTAAAAGGCCATGATAGTCAAGTTTCAACTTCAAGTTACAACTTGCCTAAGCCTACACTTCACTTTTCTAACGGTCAGTCATTGGAGAGGAAGATTCCAAGTATACATCTTCCAAGAAATAAACTCAATATCAGTATATATAAGAAATTTGACAGTTAACGAAGAAAAGCAAGCCAAGAAAAGAAGTTGATTAGTTTACACGACGCTGTAAGAGAAGACTATAATCCACCTTTAGAAACATTAGTCACACATTGAAGCCATACGTTGTAATTGAGATAAGAAAGAGAGAGAGAGAGCGAGAGAGCAACTTCCAAGCTCACCTTCTCCTCACAATGTAAGTAGGGCTCACACTAGCTCAATTGTGAACATCACTTGTTAGTAAGTGAAAATAAGAGTGAGAGTGCAAAATAAGAAAGAGCTCACACTTGTTTCATTTGTAATCCTCACTTGTTTGATAAAAAGTACTGAGAGGGAAAGTGTGAGATGGAAAATGAGAGCAGAAGGGCTCAAACTCAGTCCAATATATGAGATGTTTGAATCTTTAATGAAATTTCTTATATCTCAATTGATTTATTTGTTAGAGAGTAAGAATAATGCTCAAAAAGGAAAAAAAATAAATGTCAATTTAAATTTTTTTTTTCTTTTGTGAAATAATCTTTGCATCTTTCTCATTTTTCATCATTTTGCCCCTCCAAACAAGCTACGCAATTAGTATTATTCTAAGACTCACTTTTAAGTTTGATTGAACTACACACTTAGTTTCTTGTTTAAATGAGGTCAGGGGAGTCTCTTAAAGTAGGCATAGCATTTTTGTAAAATTCATTAATTTCCCCTTTGGAAAGATAAAGAAAATAATTTAATTTTTTAAATGAATTTATTTATAATTTTTAACATGAGTCAATTTTTAAATGAATTACATTATAATTTTTTATGGTTCCCCAAAAGGAAGGGTGAATGTTCATGGTGTGAGAATTTCTTTCTTATTAAAAAGGGTAGAGCTAAACACAACTTGAAAAGGAGACATTTGAATCCCTAATTTAAGAGATTTAAATCCCATTTATTAAATTTTTGTGTCTATCTTTCTCTTTTCTTAAATGATTGAGATAAAATATGTTATATTCTATTAAATTATATTTTAAAATCAACTTATTTCTCTAAATTATATTTGAAAATTGACTGTCCTTTCAACTTTAAAACTAACACTTAAGCCCCTTATATGATAATATTAACTAACTGTTAATCAAAATAAAATTGTCAGAATTTTAGTCGTCCTTTCATTATACTTACATTTCACATCAGTTAAGTCATTCATGCATATTTTTTTAATTAAATAACATAATTTTGAATTAAAAAGTTATAATTCGTTTCATGTTTTGAGGGAAATCTTGACAAGTAACTTCCATTCAATTTCAACTTCCCTTTTGTTACTATTTCTTTTGTTCTTTTCTTAAATTCTCTGTAGGTTTTTATTGTTTTTGTTTTGTTGGATGTGAATCGAAAAGGTTCGTTAAATTATAGGCCTTGTCAATTGCAAAAGGTAAGCTACAATACAAGCAAAATTGAAAAGATAACTTAGATAAATAATTTTCTATTAAAATTAACACTAAAGATAACAATTTTATTTTAATTAAAAATTTAAGAAAATTAAGTGTTAGATCTTAAAATTTAAATCGGTAAGTTGATGTTGAAGTATAGTTAAACAAGAATAATGTATTTTATCCAAATTATTATATATAAATCCCTCGAAATTATTGTAAGATGTAGGAAAAATGTTCTTGTGATAGTTGGAACCTTTTGTTTTGCAGTTGAAGTCCAAGCAGCAGCAACAGTACCAACTTTGAAGACCTGCAGAGTACTTAGAAAAGGCAAAAGGCGCAAGAGATTAACTGATATTGCTGACGCTGTCTACACTGCACTCTCTACAGTGTAATTGAGATGTGAGAGAGAGAGAGAGAGTATGTATACATCTTCGAAGAAAGTATGGATAAACTCAATATCACTGTCACTATTTGAGAGTTAGCGAAGAAAAGTAAACCAACAAAACAAATTTCTTCTTCTCTTTTGGTTATCATTGAATTATTATTTTGTTATAGAATCATTAAAAAATAATATAAGATAAGAAAGGGAAAGAGAGAGAGAGAGAGCACACACAACCTCCAGCGAAGTTTAAGTGGCTGATGTGAGAAGTATATGAATTATCCTAACAAGTTTAATAAATAATTAAATAAAAAATTATAAGATAAATAGTTATTGGATAAAGAGAAGTAATTTCAAAATGTAATTATTATTCTGATGGAAGATAGCAGGATTATATAATGAAACAAGATCCTGTTCTTGAATATAATAGAAATAATTTCAAAGTGTAATTGTTATATAACAATAAGGGTCATCCATTTAAATATATTGTTCATATTAATAGGCTTTTGACTTTTAACATCATATTGATTTCTATCTCTACTAGATATGTCCTTTTGTTCAAGGAATCTATCAAAGACACTACTTAGATTTAAGTCCTAATGTAAACCAATCCTGATCTATGAACGTTAATATTGAAATTTAGTTTCAGCTCAGGCTTTTAAATGACTAATATCTTCTAACAAATACAATTTTTTGAAGATTTCAGATGATAAAGATGGGGCCTCATCATAATCTACGATTGAATCCAGGCTCAGTCTTATTATTTGAATATGACAAATCTATTTTCACTTTAAAATTTTCTCCCGATTTTAAATGGATAAAATTTTAACTTTTTCGTCAAATAGAATCTTATTCCCTAACTAATATAGAATGGTTTAATTTGTTTAAATATTACTTTCTACAAATATTTCTTAACATGTTATTATTATCTAACTTATAGACTATTTTCTTCTATTCCCTTGTGTATTTGAAGTTAATTTTCTTTTAAATTTTATTCCAAACATACGTAAAATTATTTTCTTCCAAATCTTACTTTTGTGACTCTTATTCCAAACATATATACTTAAAACTATTTTTTTCTAATTTATCTCACACATAGATTAATTCAATCCCTAAACCCAATTTTAATCCCAAAACTTAATTTTACCCATATTCACATATTCAAATATCCACAAATGTACAATCCCTACAACTCAATTTCACCAAATTCACATATTCACCGTATACAATATTTAATCCCCAAACTCAATTTCATCAATTTTCACATATTCATAAATATACAATATTCAATTTCCACAACTCAATTTCAAAATTTCACATATTCACTGATATACAATATTCAATTTCCAAATCCAATTTCACCAATTTTCACATATTTACAAATTCACCCATTCATAAATGTATACTATTTAATCCCTACAACTCAATTTCATCAATTTTTACATATTCATCAATATTTACATTCTCACATTGGAATATACATTTAATATAAGGCTATAAAAGAATATTTCACGGTTAATACTCTTGTTTTTGTACATGAAAATTAGAATACTAGATATAAATTAGTGACGATATATTTAAATAGCTTGCAAAAGTATATATTTAGACCTTTTGTATTATCATTGGATTATTATTTTATTATGAAACTGCGAATAAACAAAAATTTTACTGTTTTAAAAGGCCAAGATAGGCAAGTTTCAACTTGCCTAAGCCTACATTTCACTTTTCTAACGGTCGGTCAATGGAGAGGAAAATTCCAAGTATACATCTTCCAAGAAATTAACTCAACACTACTATCACTATATAAGAAATTTGAGATTCAGTGAAGAAAAGTAAACCAAGAAAAGAAATTTCTTTTTCTCATTAGAAGTTGATTAGTTTACACGGCACGGTAAGAGGAGACTGCAATCCTCCATTAGAAACATTATTGTCACACATTATAGTCATATGTTGTAATTGAGACAAGGAGGGAGAGAGAGCACTCACGCAACCTCCTTCACAAAGACTGTGGTCCAGTATAAAATATATCTACTTCGCTCTTTGTCTTTTATTTCCGATCTCACCTTCTTCTCACAACATATGTAGGATTCACACTTGCCCAGTTGTGAACCTCACTTGTTTAGTGAAAGATAATGAGAGTGAAAGTGCAAAACAAGAAGAGATCACACTTACTCATCAATTGTGGGCCTCACTTGTTTGATGAAAAGTACTAAGAGGGAAAGTGTGAGATAGAAGATGAGAGTAGAAGGGCTCAAACTCAGTCCAATATATGAGCTGTCTAAATCTTTAATACAATTTCTTATATCTCAACTGATTTATTTGTTGAAGAGTAAGAATAGTGTCCAGAAATCCAAAAAAGCGTTAATTTCAAAAAATTAAAAATCTTTTCTTCTTTCTCATTTTTCAATTTTCATCATTTTGCCTCTTCAAACAGGTAGGTTACATAATTAATGCTATCTGAGACTCAGTTTTAGGTTTACTTAAACTACACACTTAATTTCTTGTTTAAATGAGGTCAAGGGAGTCCCCTAGAGTAAGCATAGCATTTTTGTAAAATTTATTAATTTCTC
>JANHAO010004692.1:0-23800 GCA_026873985.1 Saraca asoca | reverse complement strand
CTTGTTTTGAAAATATGACCTGTAAAAGATTAATGAATATATTGGATATGTTTGTTTTAGTTTTCTTTCAAAAGATAAATTTGTACAACAATTTTAAGAAATATATTATTAAAAATGAGATCTTACCTAATTTTTATCTAGAAGTGACTTCAAAAGATCAAAAACATTGTTAGGTCCCAGAATTAAAAAATTATATTGTGGAAAAACACAAATCTTATCCTTTAGATCGTTAGATCTATTTTTTGTGATTCTTTTTAATGAATTGCATAGGTATATTGGTTTCTTTGATAGGTTCAAGAGAAAGATGATAAAAATAATTATTGTAGTATATTTGTTTAAAATTAAGATGAATTAGCTGACAAAAAATCAGCAATATAACATAAATAATAATACAGTAATGAATATTGCAAAAACTAGAATTGCAGAAACTGGAAAATAACAAGTGCAATAAAAATAAATAAGAAATATCAAAGTTTTTTAAATGATTCAACTTGAATTAAAGTAGCAATTCAAGTCTACCCAACTAGATCTTTCATCGACTGAAAGACCACTTCAATTAATCAAAAACATCAGGATTTTATTGGGCTCCTGAACTACCAGTTTTACAACAAGACTTTATAGGTTTCTTACTAACCTAGAAAAATTAAATTGGGCTCTTTCAAACCTAAACACATGTAAGATTTAAATAGGAATTTCGCCAACCTAGAAGACTTAAATCGGGCTCTTCCAAACCTAGAAACCAGATTTCTAACACTAGAAATCTAAAAGAAAATAATAGAGATAAAGATAAGAATACAAAACTAGAATTGAGATGAAAATTTCAAACAGAACTATGTGAATCTTCAACAAGAAAATTTTAGGATCTTTTAATTAATCCAAATAAAAAATGTAGAGGTAAGAGAGATGAGACAATAGTTTTTCACACTTGAATGCATGAAGAAAATCGGTAAAAGATCGTTTAAATAGAGAAGGCAATTAGGTTTAAATAACTGTTGTAACCGTCTGTAACAGAATAACTAACTTTTAGTTGTTGCATCGATTGTAGCATCGATTACAAGTAGTTAGAACTAATTAATTGATGTAGTAATCGAAGTATGATCTGTTATACATAGCTTTTGCATCAATTATTGCATCGAAATAGCTATTTTTTCTAACTTTTGGTAAAATAATCTGTATTTCACGAATCAATTGCGACTTTGATTTTAATATGAATTTTTCATAAGTTCTTAAACGCATCAATGTACTAATTGATTCATGAAGTAAAAAAATAGTTTTATGGTTTTCTTCAAGTGGTTTAAAAACTATCTTATTTTGAAAAATGTTTTAAGAAAAATAATTAGAACTAAATTGTGAAAAATTCATTTACAAAAGATCCTATAAAAATCAAAATAAAATCCTAATACTAATATAGACTTTTTGTAAAATCTTGACAAACTTTGACACCTATAAACATTCAATAAATGTTACAGTACATAATTATGATATGATATAATCAAAATTATTTTCATCATCAAAATAAAAGATAATCTAGCTGACTAGGCTAACAAACATATATATTGTCAATTTATAGTTTGATTTTCAATTATGATCTGATTTCTAGCATCTATTACCTTACCAATTATCAATCTCACTTTTTTTTTCCGGTCTAAGACCTTTTTTCTTTTCATTAAGGTTTATTTTAAGCAGGTCTTTTTGATTTTATAAATGCAGTTACGTTGAGTTATTTGCTATTACCTTAAGGTGATCATTACCATACTACACACAATAAGTTGTTTGCTATTATTCTTAGGTGATTTATTATCATACTACACACAGACATCAAAAGCAAAATAAATGATTAATAAATAACTATGCGTTTAAATTTATATTTTATATAATCATTTAATTAATATAAATTATAAAAAATTAAAATGGTTTATTGACAGATCTAAACCATCTTTAAGAATTGTCAGTGATTACTATGGGGTAGGCCCAACTACAAGATCTGCAAATTGTTGAGGATGGGTTCAATCAACTTATTATGTAAACTCTACTTTACCAAGAGATATTAGTTTTAGAATAGTCACTGTATGGGTAGATTATTACCACAAGAAAGAAGAAACATGTTCTTGCACATCCAGCACTCACTTGCATTGACAAGCAAAACACATTACAATAACACACCAAAAGTTATTAATTACAATGGATATCAATATAAAAAGGAGGATTAATGAGAAATATATATATATATATATATAATGAATTTGTGGTTTTGATTCCTTTTTTTATGTTTAATTCCATTTCTTATGTAATGTAATTTGTATGTGTTGTTTACTGATTTATGATTAAAAGGGTTTTTTTTCTTGATAAAAAAATTGAAAAATGAAAAGTGAATCACCAACAAGTGAAAATTAAACATTGTAAAGAAACTATTCAAATTTCTTTAAATATAAAATATTTTTAACTTATGTTATGTATTTTTCTAATACTTTATTAGTAATTGAACAAAACGGATAACTTTGAGATTTGAAGGCTGATTGACTTTTGATCGATTGTATGTTGAGGAGAAAGAGATGTTACCCGTCATTACATGTAATCATGTTGTGGTTATTACTTTGTAAACTAAATAAACCTTAATTTTTTATGCATTTTTAATCAGGGTGTGTTTGTTTTCATATTTTTTTTTTTCTTAACAAATGTGCAAGAGGTCAGGAATAACAAGGAAAAAAAATTACAGGGCCTGTGGGCCTACCAGCTCGTTCAAGGGGTATGTTAGACTTTTTATTTATAATCCAATTCAGAGTGCGGCCTATAAGGGACAAAACCATTTAGATTCGATTCCTCTGTTTTACAATGTCAAAATAAACAGGAAAGAAAATTATTGAATAAAACTTTTAATTCATATATGAGATTTAATCACGTAAGTCAACTTCTGCAATTAAATAATAACAGTTTACATATTATAAGTAAAGTATGATTATATATAATTAATAATTAATTCATAGTTTTACATGTGATCAATATATAAGGATATTCTCAAAAAAATAGACAGGTTAAATGTACCAAAATAAATTTATAAGTATCTTAAAGATAAATTCATGGAGGAGAAGAGTACTCTTACACTTGTTCATAATAGAAATATGCTTGGCTCCAATTTGCAATTAGGGTCCAAGGTAAGCTTTTTAAGTAAATCATCATTCAATGCACAATATTCACAATTGATCTCCATTGATCGTATTCCTTCATTATGTTAAATGATCATATCATTTTTTTTTTATTCCAAGCTCATTTGAAAGTTTTCCAAAAGAAATTCCCCCAAGATCCTTTTTTTTTTTTTAACAATCAATTTGTAACATATCATAATCTTTCATAAACATAATATTCATATATACAATTAGGAACCAAGCATCTAAGCTTTTTCAGAAATACTAATTTTACAAGTTTCAAATGCAAACCATGTCATAGCTACAAGAATTTTACTATTTTTCCCAAAATGTAAAGAAGCATATATCTAGTTTTACTTTGATAGAAACTATAAAGAAACGTGTATGTAAAGTTTTATTCTTTTTGACACAGTCTAAAATAAATTCTTGGCTTGTGATTGGTCTATTGGCTGTATAGAGTGATTAAACAATCAAAATCCATTAAAAGTAAACCAGTTGGTACAAAGCTACTATTGAATGACTGGCCCATAAATCACGGGCAAAGCCTAAGTCCTCGCAAGAAGACAGACCGCATGGGAACATTAACATGAGGATATGCATAGCTACGATCAAGTAACAAGTGCCCTTGGTTGGGAGCATTAACATGAGGTTATGCAGAGCTGCAGTCAAGTAACATGTGCCCTTGGTTGATTGACTTGGACCATGAATCGATCACTAGGCTTGCCATAGACAAGTTAACCCCCTTAGTAACCTCGTGCAAGTTAGTGCACTCAAGGGCAAGTATGGATGACATGACTACACCATCAACCACAACACGAGAATCTCGTCCATGCCGATGATACATTGCGAACATGTGGACGCTTCCCATTCATTTAGAAGCATAATTAGTCACATGATCAATGATTATATGAACCCTTAGGTACCTCTCTTATGGACTCACTTTCACTATTGATATTTAAGCTCTACTTTTGGAACTAACTTAGGTGTAAGAGTGTGCTTGACAAATCACTTCTGTTACGTATGGCTAACTTTGTTCTTTGTGCAAGTCATTTCTCTACCACCTATGATCTCTCCTCGTCAATCTGTTCCAATAGAAGAGAATCATTTAGCACTATTTGTGGCTTTCCCAACCACCTAAATCTCACAAAATTCTTATTACTACATTGTTCATGTTCTGTTGTCTTCGAAAGAGCATCATCATCATGAAAGGGAAAAAGAAGAGCATCGCTGAGATCAGATGGTGAAGGAGGCTCTAAGAATCATTGTTAAGCTCGAGTGTGACACATTAACTGAGCAGGTCCATCAACTGCAGGAGAATTGGAAGCTCTCCGCCTGGCACAAACTTAACCAGCTCTTCCTTCACCACCTCCTTGCTTGTTGAGCCTATCTTCGGCGAAGTTAACCCTATCTTAACTCAAATTTCAATTACCTCCTTCCCTCATCCTCAACTCATTCTACCTCATAACAAACAAATCTACCATCTACATCAAATCCCCATCCATTTTGTGTAAGTTCCAAACCTAACCATTCTTCACCTAATGAACCACCAGCATTTTCAACCACAAACCCTTTAGAACCACAATCAGCATACCTCCCCCCCACAAATCACTAATATTGCTCAGCTATGAGTATAGATGCCCTAGAGACAATCAGTAGTAATGGCATGAATACTACATACCTTAGCATATTTAATAAACATTATATTTTGGCCTCTTTATTAATATAGTATATGTAAGAAATATGTATACTATCTCGGATAAAGTTCTTGAGGTTGTAATTGTGTACAAATAAATTATAATGGAGATTGTAATTATAAGATAATTTATCCATATATTTATACTTTCTAAATATCTCTGATTGTAAAATAATTGAAAAAACATGATATCAATTATTCATGAATAAATTAGCATATGTTACATCACATTCTTTCAATGATCTCATACACTATTTGATATGGAGATATCTGGACAAATATAAGGGTATATGTTAGAGAACATATGACTAGATTGACCCACTATAACAAAATCATATGGAGTGTTATCATGTGTCAATGGACTTCTCACATAAAAAGTGGTATAAGTGATCCTTAGACTTAAGATCAACACAATATCTTATGTATGGAGTTCTATACTTTGATTTTATTTTGGGCTTGATCTCTTAATAAGTAGATACAAATAATTTTGGATACACCACAAATTACATGAAGGTAGTGATTGATCAAGATGGAATTCATTCTCCTTGATAACAAGGAAAAATATTCAAAAGATGTTTTAACACTTGTGCTATGATCAAAATCAAATGTCTATGTATTGATTGATACATAAAGAAAGTTTTACATATAATTAATTAATGATACATAAAAAGAGTTTTGTATATGAAAGATTGTGAGATATAACATAGTCAAACAGAGACACTAGATTAGATGTTTATAAGGTTAACACTTGAACTATACCTTAACTTCAATTGTAATATTAATAGATGAAGGGATTGAATCACACACTAAACCTTATCACAAAAAGTATTGATTTCTACAAATCTAATCCTAACATTTGCATGGTCATGATGCTCTTCCAAAAGCCAATTTTGATCTATGAATTTGTTTGTACAGTTTAAGGAATTTGTGTTGGAATTAAAAGGAGTTTTAATTCAATTAAACTTATATAACTTTGTAAACAAATTCATTGCAACATACATGGAAATCTAATGGGTCACACACAATAAAATCTCTTTGATCTAATGTCAAAGAAAAAGTTAGAATACAAAATATTATGAATTCAAGAGTTAAATTGGGTGATCATCTTAAAAATTTTAAATGATTAATTAAGTATTCTAATGTAATTAAAAATGTTCAATAATCAAAGATTTAATAATTCTAATGGAGATTATAATTACTAAATAGTAATAGATTTCAATAGTTGATATTTAAATATGGGGGAACATTTATATTAATATTGGAGGATATCTAAAATAGAGGAATGATTCCTCACTTAGAAATTGTTCTAAATTAAATAAAATAATTAGAGGATGATTATCAAAGGAGAGTTTATGAGTATGGACTCATAGGAAAGTACTTGGGCTTGTTGGACACAAAGGAGGAAGCATTAAGTTAATAAGTGTGGACTTCTTGGGCCCAAGGGGCTACACTAGCTGTGTAGCTTATCCATCTGGAGTGGATGGCATCCATCATGAACTTACCTCACTCTTCCTTGTACCCTAGCCATTTCATGCTGCTAACTCATATCCATTACTACAATGGAATGATGGACCTATAAGAGCATCTAGAGGCATTCCAAATATCAATGTGCTAACAAAGCTAGATCTAAGCATATCAAGTATGTGCAACATAAATTTAAAATGTCTTCAGAAATCCATGTATTGTTATTTGTATATTAATTCAAAGGTAAGGTAAATTTAAAACAATGGTTTAAATTATAACTTCACAAGAGTTGCTCTTGGAATCCTTGGTCTCCAGTATTGAGTTTGGCCTCCAAGAAATTCCACAAACAAGTTCCATGATCAACTCCGTTAAATTGTGTCTAGAAAACTCCTCTGGAATTGATCTTTAACACCAACAGTAATCTACATAAACCAAGTTGATTCAATGCTTCTACAAAGTTCACTTGACTTGTAGAAAAAGAAATTCAACCAGTTAGGCTAAAAGGTACTAGCTCTCCAAAGAATCTTTATTCACTAGGGTAGGGTTGAGAGTTTGAATGGGTGTATAGCCCCTTAGGCCTAAGGAGTCCACACTCCTTAGCCTAATGCTCCCTCTTTTGTGTCCAACAAGCCCAAACACTTTCTTATGAGTTCATACTTATAAACTTTCTTTTTGTAATCATCTTTTAATTATTTTAATTAACTTAGAACAATTTCTAAGTGAGGAACCTTTCTTCTCTTTCAGATCTTCTCCAGTGTTAAAATAAATGTTCTCTAATATTTAAAGATCAACAATGGAAATTTACTACTATTTAATAAATATTTGATTAATTAACACTTTTAATCACATTAAAACACTTAATTAATCATTTCAAATTTTAAATATGTTTTTCTAATTTAACTCTCGAATTCATAACATTTTACATTCTACATTTCCTTTGACTTTAGATTGAAGTGATTCTATTGCGTGTGACCTATTAGGTTTCCATGTATGTCGACAATGAATTTGTTTACAAGCTTCATAAGCTTAATTGAATTAAAACTCCTTTAAATTCAAACATAGTTTCTCCAAATTGTTCAAACAAATTCATAAACCATGGTTGGCTTCTAGCAAAACATCATGACCACCCAAATACCAGGAATAAATTATTTGGAAATCACATCTTTTATAACAAGGCGTTATTGTGTAATTCAATCCTTTTATCTTTTGATATTGAAATTGGACTTAGGGTATGGTTGATAAACACAATTTATACATATATTATATCCCTTTATAAATAGTATTTTGTCATGTTTATGAGCCTAATTAGATACTTGTAATTAGTTTTGTGATTTGCTCAATTTTTGTGCTTAACTGAATTTATTCAGTAAATTTACATTGTTTCAGACTATTTGAGGTTTTTAGGTATATCTTGAGTTTTGGACCTCGGTTTTAGGTGCTTCTTATGCCATTGGAAAGCTAAAAGAAAGAACTAAAAATTTCATATAGAACCCAAAGCTTAATTCAAATGTTTTGGAGGTCAATTTAAGCCTAGAAACTAAAACATAGTGTAGTGTTGTGACTCAAAACTAGTTTCAGTATCTTCATCATAAGTGGAGCTTTATCCATGATTTTGAGGTAAAACCAAGCCTATAAATCAATCCCAATAACTTTCATGAAGGGCTTAAGGGAAAAATATATCGTTTTGAATTAGTTTCATGGTTGTAAATTTAAGTGTTTAATTCTATTATTGGTTAGACTACTCTGAAAGGCTATCTTAATTTTTAACACGTAACTTGATCTAAGAATTGAATTTTATGCAAATTCAAGGCCACTGGACTCTTAAGTGAGCAAGCCAGATTTCATATGTAGGGAGCCACATCCAATGAAGCCTCCTTCCAACCCTAATCAGCAGCTTAACCAAGAGGCAATGCAGTAAGCCTATAAATAGCTAGCTAAGTGGCAATTGTAAAAACTTTCACATTCATTTCTATATTATCTCTAATTTTGGTAGAAGATAATATAGAAATGAATGTAAAAATTTTGGGAGCAAGGCTCCAACCCTAATTAGGTTTTCTTTTTTCCTTTTATTTCTTCTTTTATTTTTGTATTAATGTGTACCATAACTTTTATCTCAATCTAAGGGAATTTTTGCACCAATTCATTTGTTGATTGTGAGACTTGTTCTTAGTTCTAATTTATTCTCAAAGTAATTATCCTCATTCTCTATTTCTACTACTTATAAATGCTATGGATGATTGATAAAGGTGGCCAATTAATTAATTATACTTTGTGATTTTCTACTAGTTAAATTTCTATAGGTAATTTCATTATTTGTAGCTATTTGGTTATGAGGTAGCAATAGGGTTTTGATTTGCTACTAGGATAAATCAATTCTCCTAGAGAATTGAGTGTAATTAATTAATTTGTTGCTGGGGTGAATGAATTAATTAGACTTGTGTTTTCAGATCTTAATGCTATTAATAAATTGGTTAAGGTGTTGGGCTTTAACTGGTTTAGCAATAAGAGTGAATTAGGTATTGGGCTTAGTTGGAAAAATTAGGAAGAAATTAATAAGGATTAATTAAATGATGGGCTAACTTATTTTTTTAGCTAAGTGGTCAAAGCGGGAATGAAACAATAGTGTCAAGGATCTATCATTGAATTGGTTGCAAGAGTCCCTTGGATTGAGTTTTTTCCCATTTGATTTCCCTTTTTCTTATTTCTATTAAGCTTGTATTCCAATTATTTGATTTAATTCCTAGTCTAATTAAATATCTACCCCTCCATTTCACATTACAAACACATAGAAATCAATCTTTGGTCTCTATGGAATTGACCTGGCTCACCCTAACTACTAGCTTAGGTAGTTCAACACTATTTTTGGTTGTCTTGACAGTCGTTAATGGTTCAAGTGTTAACTCTATAAATGTCCAATCCAAGGTGTATGTTTGGCCATATGCTATCTTACAATTGATCATACATAAAACTTCTTTTATGTATCAATCAATATACAGGTCTATAAGTTTGATCATAGCTCAATTGTCAAAATGCGTTAGAATATCTTTCTTTTGTTACCAAGGAGGATGAATTCTCTCTTGATCAATCACTACCTTCATGTACTTTGTGGCGTACCCAAAATTATTCATGTCTACTCTTTTAAGAGGGCTAGCCTAGAATAAAATTAAAGCACATGACTCCATACATAAGATATCATGTTGATCTCAAGTCCAAAGATCACTTACATTACTTTTCATATAAGAAGACCATTGACACATGGTAACAATCCATATGGTTTCTTAAGATCGGTCAATCAAGTCATATGTTCTCTAACATATACCCTTATGTTTGTCTAGATATCTCCATATCAAAAGTTGTATGAGATCACTACATTCTTCCAAAGAATGTGACATAACATATGCTAGTTTAGTCATGAATAATTAATATCATATTTTCTCAATTATTCCATAACATAGATATTTAGAAATTATAACTATATGTACAAGTTATCTCATAATCAAAATCTCCATTGTAATTTATTTGTACACAATTATAACTTCAAAGACTTTATCTAAGATAAGTATACATATATCAAGCATGTACATATTTAAGACTAAACTAATAAAGATGTCAAAATATAACATTTCATTAAGTATGCTAAGATATATAGTATCCATGCCATTACAACAATTTTCCCTAGGGTATCCTATACTAACACTATGATGTTATCCAAAAGCCTTAATGCCATCATGTGCTGAGGCAGTCGAATAATAGCTTCTAACAATTGGCCGAAGCATTTTCCACTTACTTTGTAACTAGTAGAGCACCTAAAAAGTCATCAGCTACTCTAGTGAACTTCAAGAAGGGGTAATGTGAGATTTTGAAAGAATACGTCACTCGTTTCAACACCTTGGCTCCAAAGATCAAGGACCTCAATGAAAGAGTGACGATATATCACAAAAGTTTTGGCCTTTGATTGGGGCACTCCTCTGTATCCCTAGCAAAGTGACCAATGTTGTCTTCTTCTAAACTCTTAACTTAGTCAGAGAAGTATATAAATATGGAAGAGGTTGATCGTAGTCAGAGTAAGTTGAGCAAACTCAGGCAGAAAGTGTTCAACCCAAGGACAGGGGATTGGAGTGAGAACGAGCACCACTACTTGAACAATATAACAATTATAAGTTGTTAGAGGCACCAATTAGCCTCGTTGTCCAACATATGTTGACGATATATTTGATGAAGTTTCCCCCTTAAAAGTGAAGGAAATTCCCCCAGTAGATAAGTTAAAGTATTACAAGTTCCACTGTGATTATGGTTACAAAACTAACAATTGTGTCACATTGAAGGATGAAATCAAGGCATTAATATGAAGAGCACACCTTTCTAAGTGCATGAAATTTTAAGCTGTGCATGATGACAAAGAGAGAGAAAGCATAAAATAGTGAGATCACTCACTAAAGCCTGGTTGAACAAAAGGAAAGCAAACAAAAGGTGAGTCTCTAGTTTTAAGGATGATTGAAACAAGTGCATAAGGTTTTTCTAGTAGAGGAACCTCCAACAATGCCAAAAAAAGGTATCTCCAGTCTATAATTTTCGTTGAGGGAAAAAAAAGGAAAGAGCAATACAAGCCTCTTTTCTTTACGAAGAAAGATTCCAATGATTGAGACCATGACGACCCAATGATAATCTCAACACTAATCCATAACTTTATAGTCAAACAAATACTTATGGGTCAGAGAAGTTTTGCTGACATTAAATATTTACATGCTACTAATGCTCTTAATATCTCAAAGAGCATTTACACCCCTTATATAGATGTTTTGATTGGCTTTATAGGGCATAGGTTCAAGTTGAAGGAATGATTAATATAAGAATAACCTTAGGTACCTAGCCCTTGATGAAGAATCTTGATGTCAACTTCTTGGCAAAGAGCAAGGAGAGTAAAAGTTGTATAAAATGGGTAGTTGTAATTCCACCCCACAATGAATGCTAGATAGTATATTTGGCTTTGTTGGATGTCAGGGAAGGAAATATGTGCTAACCTAAACTAGGATTAAATATAGAGGAAATCCATATGTTAGGTGAAAGTGATAAGAGAACGATAAGGATTGGAGTAGACCTCTCTGAGAATGATATAGCCTAGTTGATAAAATTACTAAGGGAGTACATTGAAATTTTCACTTGGGTGCCTACAAATATGCTAGGGATCAACTCGAGCATAGCCTAGCACAAGTTTTCAATTGATCCCAATACAAAGCTTATGCAATAGAAAAAGAGGAACCATAACACTGAGCACCAAAAAGTTATAAAGGAAAGAGTGGAAAAATTACTAAATGTCAAACAAGTCCCACACTCAACATGGTTGGCAAACATGGTCCTTGTTAAAAATGCCAATAGAGGATGGAAATTGTGCATTGACTTCATGGATCTTAACAAAACATGTCCAAAAGATTCATATCCATTGCCAAACATCAATCAATTAGCCGATATTGCTTTAGGAATTGAAATTTTGTGTTTTAGAGATGCATTTACAAGGTATAATTACCTAAGGATGCACCTTGAGGATGAAGACAAAATCTTTTTCATAATGATAAAGGGATATATTGTTACAGAATAATGTCATTTGGCCACATGAATGTAGGAACAATGTATCAAAGAATGATGAATAAGGTTTTTTTAAAAGCAGATAAGAAGAATATAGAGGTATATGTGGATGACATGTTAATCAAGTCAAAAAGCATAAGCCAGCATTAGATAACTTTAGAGGAAATATTTTGATGTGAAAATGGAAGACCAAGCTAAGACTCAGTAAGAGGGTCTGTGTCTACCAAGGGACCACTCAAAGGATTAATGAGCAATAATATTACTACTTTTATTTTCTATCATTCTTTAGCTTTTTGAATGTTAATTGAATTTATTTTACTGAATTGGCCTTGTTTTGTGATTTGGTCATGATTTGGAGCTTAATTGAATTAATTACTTAATGTTGGGGTTTTGACATTGTTTCAGTTTTTGGGCTATAACTTGAGCTCCTAATATCAGATTGGGTCAATCTTTATATAGTTGGAAAGTTAAGAGAAAGCTTTACAATTTCATGTTAAGGCAAGAACCTAGTTTTACCATTTGTAGTCTCAAAATTGACTATCAATTTGACACAGGGTTTTTATCCAAATTTGACCTTCTCATAATTTTTAGGCTATTATTTTATGTTATTGTATGGACCACTTTTGAGACCTTTTTGGAATTTTTTTAGGACTATTTTTCCCTTTTATTTCCCTAAATTTTTTGGTGATTTGAGACTTGGATTTGTGTTGTTTTGTGGGCTTTTTAGCAACCTAATTTTCGGCCAGCCTTTTTAACTGAGGTGTTTGGCCTTGATTTTTAGGTCTTTTTAGCTTGTTTGCTTGGTTATTTGTTTGGGTATTTAGTTGACCTTGTTAAGACTTGAACCCAGCCTATTTTGGAGCCTAATTACTATAAGTAGAGGCATGTTTCCCTCAACCATTTAGATTAGTGAATTTGAGAATTGAAGAGTCTTCTTCCTTAAACAAGTGCTCTGCTAGGATTCTTACTAGAACTTCAAGACTTATTAAAGAATTTCCTCTTTGTGGCATCAATCTTCATCACTTATCACTCTCCTTCTATCTTTCTAGAGTGTGGTGTGAAGATCCTTCTTTTTCTTTCAATTTTCGTGTTGATTTTGCTGAATTAGAGATAGATCCATGGGCGTCTCCAAGGGAGATCACATCACATTCGGCATCTTGAGGAAGTACCAAATGAGATTAAATCCCAAGTAATGCACATTTGGAGTTAGAGTAGAACAGTTTTTGGGTTTCATGCTAGTTGAATAGGGGATAGAGGTAAATCCTCTAAGTGCCAAGCGATCATCAATATGAAAAGCTAGTTAAGCATAAAGGAAGTTCATGAACTAAACAATAAAATCACTACCCTCACTCACTTTATGCCTAAGGTAGCTAACAAACATGAACCATTCTTTAAATTACTTGAAAATGCTAAAAACATTAAATGGGTTGATAAATGAGAAAAAGCTTTCAAATAATTAAAAGGGTATTTGGCCACGCCACCAATACTTTCTCGACCAAAACCTGGTGAAACCTTATACGTGGTAGTAGCTTTAGAAGCAGTAAGTTTAGCTCTTATCCATGAAAATAAGAGGGAGCAAAGACTGATTTATTTCACAAGTGGAACCATGTATGAAGTGGAACTGAGATATCGAAAGATAAAAAAATTGGCTTTCGCCTTGATGCTAGCATATAGAAAATTGAAACAATACTTTAAAACCATTAAGTCATCATTCAAAGGGACACCCTAATCAGGCAAGTGCTCTACCACAAGCCTGATCTCACTGGTCAACTTGTGGTATAAGTAGTGGAGCTCTTTAAAGATGGGCTTATGTCAAAGGTGAGAAAATTAGTAAAAGCATAGACATTGGCAGATTTTGTAGTCGAAATGATAAAAGTAGAGGAAATTGAATTGAAAGACTTGGAGTGGACCTTATATATTAATGGCTAGTCAAATGGAAAAGGTAGATGAGTTGGGGTAATTTTGGAAGGAACTAGTGACTTTGTACTAGAATATTCATCAAACTTTGACTTCAAGGTAATTAATAATCAAATAGAGTATGAAGTGTTAATAGCATGCCTATGGCTAGCAAGAGAGGTAAATACTTGATCGATAAATCATAAGCAATTCTTAATTAGTAATTGCCTAGATAAAGGGGGAATATGAGATCAAAGAGCTGGTGTTAGTAAAATATGCTCACATAGCTAAAAACCTACTAAATGAGTTTAAATATTAGCTAACAAGAATTCCCAGGGCAAAAACTAATTGAGCAGATGCACTAACTAAACTAGCAAGTGCCAAGGAAGCTATAAATAAGCAAATGGTGATACATAAGATGTTACAAGCCTTATGTATAGAAAAAGTGAATGTGTTTTGTTGGAATGCATGATCAATATCCTAGCTTAGAAATCTAGTTTCAAGTACATTTTCTTGACATTTTTTCTGTAACTTTTATTGAAATCTTCTGCAATTTTCAACCCCTAACCAAAATTTTTCACCAAAAACTTTGTGTGTCTTGTGCTGTCCATTTCATTTATGTTCTCTTATTAATTCTTTACTCCTTGTGCTTATTGGTTCATGCCACTTTAGAATTATTAGAGTGTTGTGTGATATTAGTTGCCATATTTTGCAAACCCTAAGATCTTGTCTCTTCAGTTCCTATAGAACTCTAAAGAGGGAAGATAAGAGTGGAAAAAAGGCAAGAGTGTGTAAGTTCATTGGAGGGCAAAAGCTTAACTTGAGTACAAACACTAGTGAGGAAAATGTTTTGGTGAGGACCCTATTTTTTATGCTAATCTTAAAACAATGAAGTTATGTTCACTTTGAAAGCCATGCATTAACAATTTGAATGGGTGAATATGAACCTTGTTGATCTTGGTGAGAAGATTACAAGAGTGGAAAGTAGAAGAAATCCCTATGAAAGGTGGAATAGAAGACAAAGTAACTAATATAGGAGTAATAAACGTGATTGGAGAGATTACAGAGATGAAGATGAGCTATCTACTAATTCTATGACACTGAAAGAAGTGAAAGGAGAAGAGATAAAAGCAATATAGGAAGAAAAAAATGAAAGGCTAAGAAGGGAATGGGTGGATTTTAGTCTACACAATATTAAAATGACCATGCTATCATCCTAAGGCAAGAATGATCTAGAGGCATATCTGGAGTGGGAGAAAAATGTTGAATTAATCTTTGAATGCCATAATTATTCTAAAAAGAAGAAGGTGAAGTTAGCGATTATGGAGTTCATGGATTATACCATTATTTGGTGGGATTGATTTGTCCAAAGTAGAAGGAGAAACTGTGAAAGATCCATATCTACTTGGGATGAGTTGAAGACAATCGTGAGAAAGAGGTTCATCCTTTCACACTAGTATAAGGAGTTGTACCAAAAACTCTAGAGCCTCACCCAAAGGTCTAAGAGCATTGAAGATTACAATAAAGAGATGGAGATAGCCATGATAAGGGCAAATGTGGAGGAAGATAGAGAGACAACTATGGCTTGGTTTCTTTATGGATTACACCATGATATTGCCAATGTAATGGAACTCCAACACCATGTGGAATTGAAGGACATGGTACACATGGCCATGATGGTGGAAAAGCAATTTAAAAGGAGGACTTCTTCCAAACTTATTTATCAACCGAGCTCATCATGGAAGCCGAATTGGGACAAGAAACATGAGCAAAAGGATAATAAATTCCATAAGAAGCCCATGGTTGAAACTTCTTCAAGAACCAAATTAGAAGACTCCAAAGGCAAAGGCAAGATGGAAATGCCATAAAAGCAAAGAAACATCAAGTGCTTCAAATGTTTGGGCCACAATCACTATACCTTTAAATGCCTCAATAAAAGAGTTATGATAATAAAGGGGAATGGGATGGTTAAATTGGCTAATGAACATGGAAGCTAAGAGAAAGAGTCCAATTCAAGTAGATGATAGAGCAATAAAGTAGTTAAGGTAGCAGTTGAAGGAGATGCTCTAGTAGTGAGAAACGCTTTGAATGCCTAAACTAAAGAAGGGAATGAGGAACAAAGGGAAAATATTTTCCACACTAGATGCAATGTGAGAGGCAAGGTGTGTAACCTAATTATTGATGTGGGGTTGTACCAATATGGCTAGTACAATCATAGTGGAAAAATTGTCTTTGCCTACCTTAAACCATCCCAAATCTTATAAGCTCCAATAGTTGAATGATAGTGGGGAGGTGAAGGTGACAAAACAAATCTTAGTGACATTCTCTATTGGGAGGTACCAAGATGAGGTCTTATTTGATGTTGTCCCTATATAAGTGGCTCACTTGTTGCTTAG
This sequence comes from Saraca asoca, assembly GCA_026873985.1. Taxonomy (NCBI): domain Eukaryota; kingdom Viridiplantae; phylum Streptophyta; class Magnoliopsida; order Fabales; family Fabaceae; genus Saraca; species Saraca asoca. The sequence continues at coordinate 7,625 of JANHAO010004692.1, read as the reverse complement.
AAGACCTTGGCAATTTGATAGACATCTAATCCATGATGGCTTCCTCAACTAGTATAGCTTTATGAAGGACAACAAATCAGTTACTCTTGTACCACTCACCGAAAAAAAAAATTTAGAAGATCAAGCATAAAGAGAGAAAAACAAAGAAAAGATGAGTGAAGAAAAAAAGAGTAAGAGTGGAGAGAAAGAAAGTAAGAATGAAAAACATGAGTTGAAAGAAAAATCAAAATAAGAAAAAGGAAAGTTGAGTGTATTTGCCAAGGCTAGTGATATTAGGTAATCTCTTTATGCCAATCGGCTTATACTAGTCCTTATTTGTAAAGGAGCTTATTTGAATACTAACCATGAAACTAATGTTTTACCTAGTGCCATTAAGTCAGTTTTATAAGAATATGAAGAGGTATTTCCCAAAGAAGTGCCCCACAGCTTACCACAATTGAGAGGAATAGAACACCAAATTGACTTCATTCCAAGAACTTCCATACCAAATTGGCTAGCCTATTGAACTAACCTTGAAAAGGCTAAAGAAATTCAAAGACTAGTGGAAAAACTCATAGCCAAAGGTTACATTAGGGAGAGCATGAGTCATTATGCAGTTTCGGCCTTGCTAGTGCCTAAGAAGGATGGATCATGGAGAATGTGTGTTGATTTCCGTCCAATCAACAAAATCATTGCAAAGTATAGACATCCTATCCTTAGGCTTGATGATATATTAGATGAGCTGCATGGATCTTGTGTGTTTTTTAAAATTGATTTGAAGCATAGTTATCACCAAATTAGAATGAGATTAGAAGATGAATGGAAAATGGCTTTCAAAACTAAGCATGGTTTGTATGAATGGTTGGTCATGCCTTTCAGCTTAACAAATGCTCCTAGTATATTTATAAGGTTGATTAATCATGTTTTGCATGCTTTTATTGGAAAATTTGTGGTTATATATTTTGATGATATACTTGTCTGTAGCAAAAATGAATATGAACATGTTAGAGCATTTGAGATATGTGTTGCAATGTTTGAAAGTGGAACAATTGTATGCCAATTTGAGTAAATATTCTTTTTGCTTGAAAAAGATTACTTTCTTGGATTATACGGTGAGTGGCAATGGTATTGAGATGTATGAGGAAAAAGTGAAAGCCATCAGAAATTGGCCAACCTCCAAAACTGTGAGTGAAGTGGGAAGCTTTCATGGGTTAGCTAGTTTTTATAAATGGTTTGTAAGGGAATTTAACACCATAGCCACACCCTTGACTGAAGTTGTGAAGACAAATGTGGGATTTAAGTAAGAAAGTGAGTGAAAGAAAGAGCCTTTTAATTGCTTAAGGAGAAACTAACTTCTGCACCTTTACTTGCACTTCTTAATTTTTCTAAGGCTTTTGAAATTGAATGTAATGCTTTAGGACTTGGTATTGGAGCTGTTTTGATGTAAGAAAGATGTCCTATCACATTCTTTGGTGAAAAGCTAAAGGAGGTAGTCCTTAACTACCCTACATATGACAAGAAACTTTATGCTTTGGTTCAGGCTTTGGAGACATGGCAACATTATTTATAGCCAAAGGAGTTTGTCATCCATATCATCTATAAGTCCTTGAATCATTTGAAAGGGCAAGGGAAGTTGAACCGCCACCATGCAAAATGGATGGAATTCATTAAGACATTTCCTTACACTATCCAATACAAGCAAGGTAAAGAGAATGTTGTGGTTAATGCCTTCTCTCATAGGTATACCCTTATCTCAACTATGTATACTAAATTGTTGGGTTTTGAACACAATAAAGAATTGTATGTGGATGATCATGATTTTGCTAATATGTTTAATGCTTGTGAGAAGGCACCTCTTAGCAAATATTTTTTTAGCTTGATGGTTTTCTTTTTAAAGGAAATAAGTTGTGTGTGCCTAAAGGTTCTAATGAAAGCTTAAAGGACCATGCTAGAGATCACCAATAGTCTTTGCAACTTTAGATGGACTCATCACAAGATCTAAGGCTAGAAGGATGAGGGAAGCCATTCAAAGGATATTTCACACCATATGGAGCACACATGAGGTGCATGGCCTTAGAAATTCAAGAGTTATTTCAATTGAAGTCATGTTATCCACTTAGGCCACTTAGAGCATCCAACATGGCAATAAGTTGGCATCAACATGGAGTGCTCATATGGTAGGCTATTTTTGTGGACTACTTGAAAGGAGGTTGATCGAATTAGCTTGGAAGATCGGCTGGGCTATGGTCATTTGTATTACCACTTTAAGGGTTGAAATTAGGCTTTTATAGTGCTTATTTTTGGACTTTTTTGTGACATTGTAGTCATGTTTGTTAGTTGTTTTTGTTGGGATTGTTTGGCTATCAATGCAGCCTATATTTTATTAAGTAGTAGCTAAAAGGGAAGGCTTGTTTCCTTTAGAATTCAGATTTGAACATTTATGAAATTAAAGAGTTTTCTTCTAGGTTTCTTAATACACAAGAGACTTATTAAAAAGGTTCCTCTTTGTGACATCAAATCTATTACTTATAACTCTCCTTCTACCTATTCTAGAGTGTGGCATGAATATCTTTCTCTTTTCTTTTTCATCTTTGTTGCTGAATTAGAGAAAGGTTCATAGGCATCTCCATAGGAGATCACATTAGTTTGGCATCAGAGCTTCAACTCTCCAAATTCAAGTGATATCTCTTCGATTTCCTTGTGTTTATGCTTTTGTTTTTCTACTTTTTCCTTATTGTCTTTCTCATGTGATCTCCTTTGGAGATGCCTATAAACCTTCTCCAATTCAGCAAATTCAGTGCCAAAATTTAAAATAAAAAGAAGGATTTTCACGTCATACTTTAGGGAGGTAAGAGGAAAGTGATAAGGGGTAAAATTAATGCCATAAATAGAAAATTCTTTGATAAGTCTTCAAGTTCTATCAAGTATCCTAGGATAGCACTTGCTTAAAGAAAAACCACTTTTCAATTTCTCAAATTCATCTAATCTCAATGGTGAGGGAAATAAGCCTTCCCTAATAGTTATCACTAAACCATGATGGGCTAAATGAATAAGGCAGCAAGCCCAACAAAAATACTAGACAATTTAGCTAAAAACATAAGCCTAAACTATTACAAAAAGTCCAAAAAATGAATAATAAAATTGGACAGGTTAACCCTTATAATTGGCTTCCAAATCAGCCTACATCAGGCCCATAAAGGGATGCCAACTTGTTGCTCCATGTGGCACAAAGATGCTGCCCATATGGCCTAAGGCTATCCCATGTGGTGTAAGGGTGCTTAGGTGGCTCCACTTGATGACATGACTTCAATGTATATGACTCTTGACTTTCCCAAGCCATTCTCCACATGTTTGCTCCAAATGATTTGACATAAGCCTTAAAGAGCCTTCCTAATCCATTTAGCCTTAGCCCTTGTGGTAGGCCCATCTAAAATGTGCAAAGGCTCTTGGTGATCTCTTCTTGAATGGTCTTTTATGATGTGATCTCCCTTGGAGATGCCCATGGATCCTCTGAAATTTAGCAACCAAATTGAAAAGAAAAATAAGGATATTCATGTCATACTCTTGAATAGATAGAAAGAGAGTGATAAGTGATGGATTTGATGCCACAAAAAGGAAAACTCTTTGATAAGTGCATAGTTTATGAAAAACCCTAAGAGAGAAGCTCTCAAGAAGATGAATACTCTTCAATTTCATAAAATGAGTAATCTTCATTCTAAGGGAAACAAGCTTTCTCTCTCAGCTATTACTCACCCAAAATGGGCTGAACTTATAAACTAAAAAGCCAAATAAATCAATTCAGTCAAAATAAAAAGCCTAAACTATTATAAAAAGTCCAAACACTAATCTAGCTATTTGTAGGGTAAAAATGTTAGTTTGACATTAGCAAATGATGGAAATTCAAAGGACCACTCAAGGGATTGATGAGCAAAAAAATATTTTCATATTTATTTCCTCTCATACCCTCCCTTTTTTGGACCTAAGCAATCCTAACACAAAATCCATAAAAATGTCCATCTAAATTTCATTAGAAATGGGAAGTGGGGTGTAAATACCATGTGACATGACCCTAGATTTAGCTTCTCTACATGTTATGCAATTATCACAAAGCTTTTCAACATCATGTTTCATGCTCAACAAAAAGAAATGCTCATACAATATAGCCAAAGTTTTTGCAACTACCAAAATGACCTATTAAACTACCCCATAGGCTTCTATCACAAGCAAATCTCTTAAGGAGCTCTTAGGCACACACAACTTATTTTCTTTAGACAAAAAGCCATTATGCTGGAAAAATTTACCAAAAGCCACTTTATCACAAGCATTAAACATATTAGCAAAATCATGATCATTCACATATAAATCTTTAAAGTGCTCAAAACCCAACAATTTAGCATGCATGGTAGAGATAAAGGTTTACCTACGAGATAGTGTATCGATCACTACATTCTCTTTACCTTGCTTATATTAGATGATGTAGGGAGATGTCTCAATGAATTCCATCCATTTGGCATGCCTTTAGTTTAACTTCCCTTGTCCTTGCAAGTGCTTCAATGATTCATGGCTGATGTGGGTGACAAACTTCTTAGGCTATAAGTAGTGTTGCCATGTCTCCAAAAGCCCAAACCAATGCTTAAAGCTCTTTGTCATATGTAGGGTAGTTAAAGGCTGCTCCATTTAGCTTCTCATTCAAGTATGCAATAGGATGTTTCTCTTCTATCAAAATAGCTCCAATGCCAAAGCCCAAAGCATTACATTCAATTTCAAAAGCCTTTGAAAAATTAGGTAATGCAAGTAAAGGTGTAGAAATTAACCTTTCCTTACGCAACTCAAAAGCCCTCTCTTGCTCACTTTCCCATTTAAATCCCATATTCTTTTTCACTAACTCGATTAAGGATACAGCTAGGGTGCTAAAGTCCTTCAAAAATCACCTATAGAAGCTAGCTAACCCATGGAAGCTCTTAACCTTACGCATAGTTTTTAGTGTAGGTCACTCCCTAATGGCTTTAACTTTTTCCTCATCCATTTCATTTCCATTATCACTCACGACACAGCCCAAGAAAGTAATTTTCTTCAAGCAAAATTAACACTTTTAAAATTAGCATACAATTGTTGATTTTTCAAGGATTCAACATGCACCTCAAGTGCTCAACATGTTTATTTTCTTTTTTACTATGCATAAAGATGTCATCTAAATAGACAACCACAAATTTTCCATTGAAAGCATATAAAACATGATTCATCAATCTCATAAATGTAGTAGGAGCATTTGTTAAGCCAAAAGGCATAACTAATCGTTCATACAATTCCTGCTTAATTTTGAAAGTAGTTTTCCATTAATTTCGTAATCTTATTCTAATTTGATTATAACCATGCTTCAAATCAATTTTAGAGAACACACAATATCCATGCAACTCATCAAGCATAACATCTAGCCTATTACAGTGATTTTGTTGATTGGCCAACTATCAACACACATCCTCCAAGGTCCATCCTTTTTAGGCACTAGTAAAACTAGAACTACACAAAGACTTATACTCTCTCTGATGTACCCTTTGGACATGAGCTCTTCTACTTGTCTTTGAATTTCTTTGGCCTCTTTGGAATTGGTTCTATAGGTTACCCAGTTTGGTATGGAAGGTTGAAAAACAAAGTCAATTTGATGCTCTATCCCTATCACTAGTGGCAACCCATGGGGTACCTCCTTAGGAAATAACTCTTCAAATTCCTATAAAATTGAATCAATGGCACTAGGCAAAACAACATTTTCATGGTTAGTGTTCACATAAGCTCTTTTGCATAGAAGGACTAGTATAGGCTGATTAGCATACAAAGCATGTTTCACATCACTAACCTTAGAAAACACACTTAATTTTCTTTTAACTTGCTTTGGCTTTTCCCTTAACTCTTTTCTTTCTTCTATCTTTTCACTCTCAACATCTTTTTCTTCACACATTTTCTTTTTGTTTTTTTCCTTTTTCAATTGCTCTTCAAAAACTTGTTTTGGGGTTAAAGGTACAAGAGTAACTAGTTTGTTGTCTTTAACAAAACTATACCTATTGAGAAAGCAATCATGAGTCACATGTCTAACAAATTACCATGGCCTTCCTAACAATAAGTGAGCTGCTTGCATAGGAACAACTTCACAAAGAACCTTATCTTGGTACCTTTTAATGGAGAATGCGACTAGAATTTGTCTTGTCACTTTTATCTCCCCATTATCATTCAACCATCACAATTTGTAAGGTGTAGGATGATTCAAAGTAGGCAAGACTAATTTTTCTACCATGGCTGTGCTAGCTATATTGGCACAACTCCTCCCATCAATAATAAGATTGCATACTTTACCCTTCACATGACATCTTGCATGAAAGATGTTTTCTCTTTGTTTCTCATTTTCTTCCTTAGCTTAAACATTTAAATCTTTTTTCACCACTAAAGCTTCTCCTTCAATCAAATGATCTACTTTTTCACTATTCTCCCCTCCACTAAAGTTAGATTCTTCCTTTTCTTTTTCATGTTCACATGCAAACTCAATCTGCCCATTCCCCTTCACTGGCATGACTCTTTTGTTAGGGCATTAATAACACAATATTTGATGCATTTATTTGTTCTCATATTTAGCATTTTAAGGGCCAAAATGATTTAATTCCAGCTATGTTAGTGTGTATTGGTGATTTTATGTCAATTGGTTCATTATGAAAAATTCTGCATAATTGTGCCAATTTGAGCAATTTCTGTAATTTGGTCATATCTTAAGCTACACTTATCCAATTAATGTCATTCTTGCCTTGTAGGAAATCTAAGCGATAGAGCTACAACTTTCATGAAGACATCCAAGACTGAATTACATGATTAGTTATCTGAATTTTGAGTTGAATCCAACACCAGAATTCTACTAGAACACTATCTCGGGTAGCCAACCTCTGCACACATATCATACCATATCTAGAGAAATATGTGTCCAATTGAGGTAAAACTAAGCCCAAATGGAATCTAACACATAAATTCACATTTCATATGAAGACTTCCTAAGTTGAAAATGTCCTTATAGGCGTCAAATATTGGCTACAAATGAAGGGCAGAATGCTGATAAACTGGGCTGATGCAGAACTGGACTTTCTTGGCCCCAATTGACATGAGCTTGAGCCCAATTGTAACATCCTTTGCTCCAGCCTGCAGCTAGCCAACTGGAGACCTAAAAGTGAGCTGAAAAAGGAGGGAAAGCAGTCTGTATTGAGCCCCCAACATGCAATGGTAGAGGCTACCATCTCAGCCAGCCATCATTTGCCTACTCACCTATGCAACTAGCTTCTCTTCTTTTGACCCAGGACAAAACCATTTTGCTGAGACTTTTTGCTAGAGTTTTTGCTTAGTTTTTATAGTGTGTTTAGGGTAGATTTTTGTGCCTGAGAGCAAGCTTTTGCTCTCCCACTTTTCTATGTATTTTCAGCCTTCATGGAAGGCTAGTTTATGTAATCAGTCCAAGGGGCTGCAACACTTGAAGATTAATGAAGAGGTTTTGTTCTTTCATTCTACATTTAATTGTCAGCCATTTACTTCTTATTTCCTCTCTATTTTTCCTTGAATATCTGAGTTTAATGGCTTCATTTGATTTAGATATTATATGATTGTTGCTTAATGAT
>JANHAO010004691.1:0-23780 GCA_026873985.1 Saraca asoca | reverse complement strand
CAGACTCCGAAAAATATTTACTATTTGTGATAAAATTGATACAAGAATTATTGATGTATCTCTCTCACACACTCAATATTCTTATTCTGTGATTTATATCAAATCCTCACAATTTTATCACTCCAGTACTCTCGGTTTATAGCACTATATTTCTCTCACACTTTACCCAGTGTGATACTCATAACTCACCCTAAGAGAAGACACAAGAATTAAACTTTCTTATATTTGCTTTGTTTTTCCTTTTCTCCAAGTTGCTATCTGTTTGATGAATGAACTTAGACTATTTATAAGCCTCAAAAAGTAAGTGCCAAAATCCTTTTTCTTCTCAACATTCATTGTTTGACTTTATTTTTCTTGGCATTTATTGCTTGGGTTTGTTTTTCTTTAAATTGTCTAAAAAGGAGGCACCGAAAGTTGAAACACTGGCTGGATTCTAACAACCTATTTATCTGAACGAGATTGGCCAAACTATGCTCTGGCGCATTGATAACTAATTTTTTTTCAAAAATTATGAAAAAACAATAAAGCATTTTTCCATATATAAGATTAATAAAAAATTTAGTATATTTCATTATTTCATATTAAACATGATCTCTATTCTAATTAAAATTAAAATATATTAATATTCAATAATTCAGTAATTTAGTCCTACTATATTCCAATTTAGTAAAGAAACAAAATAAAATAAATGCGAGACAAATTAGTTTACCATATGGTATGTAGGTAAAATTTTTATTTCTATTGTAAATTATATTTTACTTCTAAAATGACAATGACAATGTGCTCACCAATCTTTTAATTGAAAAGAAAAATGAAAACTCAAAAATATACAAAGGCCTTCTAGTGAGCACTTCATAGCATGTTTTCCAGATTCCAACTTCAGCAGCAGGGTAAAAACAATCCCTTGTAGAACTTCAAGATAACAGATGCTTGAGCTACAAGTTAAAAGATTATTTGATCAAATTTCCTCCTGTCATCCTGCAAATAAGCAAAATATAAAAATATAGATGAATGAGAACAGTGGCAAGCAAAGGTTGGAAAATCTAATGCTCATGATTAAGAAACAAGTATGTATTAAACAAAAGAAAATTTTGAGACATACACTTAAACCCCAGAATCCTAAGGAAGTTTCTCCCGATTGAATTTATTTTAGTGTGTTGACTTGATATAATTTGTTACTTTCATCATAAGACTTTCTGCTTCTCAGTTTAGTACTGGGAAATTTGATACTTGTAAGCTCACCCAAATTCTATATCCAAGATTTTCTTTTTGCAAAGATGTTTCTAAATCAAATGCAGCAATTGAAAAGATTCCTATACCTCATCCTTCTTGAAGAGCCATCTCAATTTCTTGGAGTGACTTCCCTTTTGTTTCCACAACATTTTTCTTAACATAAATCACAGCAACCACACAGAATGAACCAAAAATACTATATAGGAGCTGCCCCCCGAGTTGCTCCAGCAAGCGCAAAAATAGTAGACCAACAAAGAAGTTTACCACCTGTTAAAGAGCAGAATTGTTTGAACAATCTCACGCAGAACTTCATTACAATGGACGAAGAAATGGGCAGGCGATAGGAATTCAAATGGCCAAGCAAACTGGGGCCATAAAAACTAGATAGAACTCAAGTTTCTGATGCCAGGTTAGGTCAGTAATCATCTCATAACCTTAACTCACAGATACAAAGGAAACTTACTAGAATATAAACATAGATATCACTCCAAGGATGGCAGTCAAAGTTTAAACCTCTCACATTGCAAAATATCCTCCAGCAATAAGGACAAACATTCAAGTCAATTTAAAGTTCTTTTGGTCATAGAAAGAAAAGAATTCAAACAAGTTAATAACTTCCTTCAACGAAAACTGAAAGGAGATAACCAACGATCTCAGGGAGTGCAGAAGAAAATTACCCAATGCACAGCCATGCAAATTGCCATTGCCTTTGCCCTGATCCTGCCAGGCAGTATTTCTGACAGGAGGAGACCAGGAATTGGACCAGCACCAAGAGCAAAAGACAATACAAACCTGCATTATCCATTCTACAATTAGCGAGACAATAGAGATCTTTCAAGTAAAATTGGGGCAGGGAAAAACGAAGATGATTTTTAAGAACCATATGCATTATTTCCTACAATAATCAGAGGTACATGTCTGCATTATTTGCAATGATCCTTTCATATAATATTTTTCTCCATTTTCCCCCACCCCATACAAGGTGAAGCTTTCTCACAACTCACAGCAACATGCCACCAACTGATAGATACATTGCTCCAGATCCTGATGCAAAAGAACTTGCAGCAAATACTTGTAGACCCATAGATATTGCCTAAACCAAAAAATTGAATGAAGATCAGATATTATGGCATGACTATCTAACTGATGCAAATTCAATGAAAATGAAATAACAGGAATTGAACCAAATGCTTTCATGATACTATGCAAGTGTTTCATTATTCAATTCGCACTAAATGTCCCTAAGACTGCATCAGAAGTTGCACTTGCACCAAGAAAAAACTAAGCATACAATTTTTCATTTTGCCAAAGTTGAAGCAATGTACAAAAATCCACCCTCCCCAAGAGGAAAAATGCCCTATATATGACCCATTCACTCTGTTGGTCACTTCAGTTTCCCTTGACTCAACCAATTTGGTTGTCTCAGCTCTATTTTTGGTATATTAATGTGTTACAAGCTGGCTTTCTAAGGAAAGTAAGACAGTTCAGTTCAAGTGACACAAGAGCTTCATGCGACCAAGCATAAGGCATATTATATTCTCACCCACTTATTCACCCCACGTACATCAATAATTTAACAAACAAAGCTCCACTCATTATCCTACAGCTGCAGTCATATTTTGAAACTGTAGCTGACATGAATGAGCAGCAAAAAAAATAGTTGAAATCTTCAGCAAGCACTATTTTAAAAACATACAAGAGGTTAAAGCAGCAATAGTTTCTTTTTTTTTTTTCTTTACCATGCCCAAAAAGCTCCCAAGCAGAAGCACTTTCCTTCCAAGCTTATCCATTAGAATCATTGCAACAACTGATCCTGAAGTAGTATATAAAGAACAGGGTTGAGAGAAGCAAACAGAAATATCACAAAAACAGTAAGGATGTTTGGGAGGAAGCCAGCACATACCCAATATATTGCATATTCCTACACAAGTGTTTGCAAGATCTGATGGTACACCAAAGCTTCTAAAGACGGTTGAAGAAAAATAGAAAACAGCATTTATGCCAGATAGCTGTTGCAAAGCATAAAGCATGGAACCAAGGAACATCACTGCAAAATACACCAGCGATTAAGAAATTATCTGGAAGAAACAACTTTATGCATTGTAAAATAAAACTGTCCAAATCTACAACATACCTTTAAAATTTCGGCCACGAAGCAATTCTGAGAATTTCACAGAATCAGGTTCATCACCTCTGTCAGACTTCAACAGTTCAGCCATTGCAGGTTTTACATGCATCCCTCCCAAGAGCTTCTCAAATTCAGCTTCAGCTTCAGCACCTCTTCCTCTCTGAACAAGTCAAAGAATTAGAAGGGTCTGTGTGGACATGTAACCTTAATCAACCAGATAAGAAAGAAAGAAAGAAATACAGTGACATTGAAAAAAAATGAAGGATATACGAAGGCTGAAACCACATTGGCTTTTTTTTCCTATGGATGATTTCAATTTTTTTTTTGTAGGATCCTTTAGATAGTTTCCTTAAAAATAGACGGCTCTTCTTTCCCTTTTTCAAAAAGAAGGAGAGAGGGGGGGGGTTTGAGAGGCCAACTCAGGAATCTAGGAAATAGGTAACAGGAAGAAAGTATCTGTTTCCTTTTGTGCTAAATGGAAATAGCATTGTCAAGTACAAATCAACAGGCAATAGTTTCTTCCAGTTACACCACACCACCATAATATTATCTGGAAGGGGATCAAAGAAATGACACTTGAGAAACTCCCTACAGAATCAGGCTGAACTAAACATGATGAATTGATGATAAAGATCAAGTCCATACTTAAATTACATAATCCATGATGAGGATCCAAAGTTTTCATGTGCATCATTGTTTATTATTTTTTCAGCATTATTTTATCTCCAAAAAGAGACGAAAACTAGTAAAATACAGATATGTGAAAGTAAGTTCACCAAGTGCATTCAAAACTTGAGGTTACTAATGATTTACAGTGGAGAATAGATAACCTTGAAAAGCCAATGAGGACTCTCTGCAGAGTACTCCATGAAAAGGGCAAGCATTGCAGCAGGAATGGCCGATACCCAAAAACAAATCCGCCACCTGAGCACATAATTTCCACATAAGATACCACCTTTCAAGATTCAGCTCAAAAACAAGGGAAATAAATACACGTTTAAGAATTTCACCAAGTCTAATTTTACATCCATACCAACCCACTATTTCCTTGGCTGGGATTCCAATAAATAGAGCTGCCATAAGTCCAAGACATGTTCCAATCTGACTTATGCTCCCAAAAGTACCCCTTACAGATGGAGGTGAGACCTATAAATGCAGATTGGTTATTGGTAAGTGTTCAGGAACAATTTAAAGGCCTTTAAAGTTGAAATTTAATGGGATCTCAAAATGTAAAAAGATAATAACATTTTGTATACCTCAGCAACATAAAGATTTGCAACAGGTGGGCCAAGTCCAATCCCAGTGCCAACAAATATCCTTCCCAAAATCATACCCCAAAGGCTTTTTGTTGTTGCACTGCAAGAGTTGTGAATAACAAGTTTATAGCTTTAGTGTATTCCTTTTCCTAATTTTTTGACAAATAATAAGGTTACAGCTTTATCTGTATATAATGTAGTAAGAATTCTCGGAGAGGATAGACATTAACTTGAAAAGGACTATACAAAAGAGAACAAGAAGAAAACTTATAAAACAACAAAATGTGTCAACATGGTCTTTGTGACAAATGACACAATTATATCAGAGGAGAGCTGCTATACAGCCAGAAAATGTGCACAGAAAAAGCTACAAAAGTTAAAATGGCATCCTTGGTAGAGGACAAAACACAAGTATGCCTTATAACATCAGACAAGCCCAATAAACACAAACTTGTGTTTGTATCAATTGAGTGGAAAACTTCATAGCATTAACAGTTTTCCTCAAATAGAATTTTGACCAAACCTTCCTCAAATTCCTACTTCTCCCTATCTCGGTTTTAATGAAAAAAAAATTATGACTACCAAAATTTAACTGGTAAAAGATCCATATTTAGAACAGAAAGTACAAAAACTCAAAAAACAAAAATTCAGGTGCCTCAGTTTTAAAATGGAAATTCCATCCCCTTGAAACATAGAGGATACACAAATGATTGAATCCATAAACACGGATGGTCAAATTTGTGAACATTTTCACAAAATGGCAGGATATCCCATTAATTTAACTGATTGGAAGAAAATTACTACAGTCAACAAAGGCTACAGAAAATTAACCTCCCTCAGATAGAAGGAACGTTCTATAAGTTTGAGTATATATAACAAACAGCACAGCTTTTACACTTTCTTTTCAGATATAAAATTTACATCTTTTAGCATGAGATTGCAAGGTTCAAAAAATTTGAACAGACAGTAACTTAACAGTAGCTACCTCATTGCTGCCCCAATGATCATAGGCAAAGCACACAACTGGAAAGCCCTTCTACGCCCAACCCCATCTGCAATCCAGCCACTTAACAGAGACCCAACAAAAGCACCTCCTAAACATGTACTTACAACAAGACCTACAACAACGTATGGAGAATAGAAAATAGGTCAATTTTAATATCCATAAGAATTGATAAACAGAAATTTAATGTCAATCAGATGAACAAATACCTTCAGCCATGGTATTCCCACTAAAGCCAAGGTCCACGGAAATGCTTTCCAGGGTTTCATTGACTACTCTGCATGATTAACAGATATAAGGAAATAGATAGTTTCTAGAAGCCATAAACTACAGATCCAACAGGAAACAAAGTATATCAAGCTTCATACCCAAGATGATAGCCAAATAAGAATGCAGAAAGAGAAGCCACAAGTACATGCCGAAAAGATCGCCGCCAAGAAGGTTTTCCATTCAGCAAACGTACTAAAGCCATGAGGAATCAAATTCTTCGGTTAGTGACATCATGCCTAAATAATTTCTCTCATCGGATCACAGAAAACAAAAGGAGAAAACACATTATGACTTCAATATTTTCTCTCCCATAACAAATAAAGAGTAAGAAATTGTGAGAACAAAGAGTATATGAGACAGAATGTCACTGTCAGTTAACCAGTTGCATAGACTTTTGGGAGTCATGCATCGTTACATGTGCATGAAAATATGCATAATTTTTCTTCTTTTCTCCTAAACAAAAAGTTACAAGCTCATTACTTTCAACAAAAGTCAAAATGTATACTAATCAATTAGGACTAATGACTGCTGCAAGCTTGTAGACCCAATACTGCTTTATCTCCTGATTTGAGCATGATGTGCTGATCTTCTTGAGAAACTTTAGCCCATTTATTTTTAGGTGAAGACTTCCTTACATTTATAGGAGTGCAGGTAAGCATACCACAAACATGTGGATCATTAGTTCATGTCCGGGTAATGTGGGATCCATTTACCAGTGACATGTATCAAAATCTTATTAATTTAAAAGTGTATGTATGCATAATTTGTACCACTTTAAGTCTTGACCATATTTTTACATTGTCCGGCAGCTGGTTTCCTATGGAATTGTCCTTTTGGTATGCTAGGTGACTAACTAAATTCAAAGGTTTTGGTGGAAAAAAAGGAAGACAAAACCCTTTGGCAGTGTGCTATATATGCAGTCCTTTGGTATATTTGGTTGGAGGGGAATGCTCAGATCTCTATAAGTAAAACCTTAGCCCATGGTCTTGCTTTTGGACAAGAAAGTCTTCTTGGCTTTCCCATGATGTTCGCTTCAAGGTCTTTTCAATGAGTCTCCTTGGCAGATAAGCAGAGAGATTAGGGAAGTCTCTTGTTGAGATGTCTCTGACTCTGCTTTTGTAATTTTTTTTGCGTGCCTTTATCTAAACTACATTGTTTCTGTGAAGGACAATTATTCTCCTTAATCCCTGGATCACACTTACGCACACAGACTTGTATATGTATATATATACACACACATTTGTGCACTAATCAATCTTAATCAGCAGTATCGTCATGAAAACAGACACACTTGTACATAAACATATCTGATTTTTAGATATTTTGGATGATTGCCACACTATCAATAACCTAAGCTTTTGAGTAAAATAAAAGGAAGAAAAAAAAAGGACCAATTAATGGAGAATAAGCAATTATAAAAAAGAAAAAAAAGACTCGTATCAACTCTGAAAAAATAAAGAAACAGAAATAGACTTAAATAACGTAGTAACAGCTGGAAGATACCTGGTACTTAATAAATAAAAATATATCAGCAGAAAACAGACAGGAAGGGCACCTGAATTTTCTTCTTCTTTATCATATGCAGTTATCAGTTCCCTGGATCCCACTCGTTTGTATGTATCAGCATACCGCCCCCGCATGGCGAAATTATACAGACCTTCTCCAAACCTCCCAAGTGAGTATTCTTCAGCAAACTGCAAAATCACAACAAACAACAATTAGAAAAAATCTCAGTTGCAGCAAACAATCAACTGTATCCAGGCATAGATTAATCCCAAAGAGCAAAAACAGTCTAAAGAAGCTCTTAGATCTGAGACCAATAAACTTAATTTTGATTAGATGGAAAAACAGAGGAACAAAATGGAATTTCTACATTGTGATTTCAAACGAGTAATATTCAATCTTACCACCATTAGAATTATTATTATTATTTTGTTTAAAACACAAAATGAAGAAGCTTCTCGCTTCAATCAGAAGAACTAAGAATACCCCATTTATTCCTCTGACCAAATGCAATCATACACAGAAACGATATATACACATTTACATATTTAAGATGCGATCACAGAAGAAAAAACAGATTTGGAAATCGTGTACCTTTCCGGTAGAGACAGAAATGGCGTTTCAAATGCAGAAAGAGACAGAAAGTGATGCAATTGAATTAAAAAACAGAGGGAGAGAAAGTGAGATGACACAATGATGATGACGACAATGAATGTGGATGGGAAACGAGGCTAAAATGCGCCGAGTTGTGATATTAGAGATGCGAGAGTGAGCTACATCAACTGAAGACTAGGAGGAAAGGAAATCCAAGCGAAGATTTCGAAAACCGTTTGTAAGGAGAGAGATGGAGGATGCTAAAATGCGCAGTGAGTTTGGCTTTTTTCTCAGTGATTTAGGGAAGAAGCAAAGGTCTTAACCACCGATTTTGTATTAATAAAGTTGAGTGCTGAGCCCAGAGCTCTCTCTGGTTAACACCTGTGCGTATGTTCAGGTTGCTAGAAGACGAAGGAGGGAAATGATCAGCTGCACTCGCGTCTACGGTATCCTCATTTGTCTCTTGTCATTATATTTTTTTTTTAAATAACAATTAACAACATAAATTTTTGGAAAATAAATTAAATTTTTTTGAATAATCATTTTATAAACTCGACTTCGTGCCAATTAACACGATTCTTAGATATAAGTGTTTTAAGGTATGAAACTTCAATGTGAATCATTGATGATAATTTTTTTAATAACAAATTAATAATGTATAATTTAATTAGATTTATCTCATATTCATTTTTTATTGCCTTCTAGATCGTCAAATCAATAAAAGAGAAACTAAAAGGGTAGCTATGTATGGAATTGGTGCTAAACAAAAAAAAAAAAAAGAGATTTTAATACTACCCTGATAGTTATAATGTTAATCCCTTATTATAATTATTTATTATATTTTAATGAGTGAAATATTTTAACATTATAATGAAATAAATGCTTAAATTAAAGAATTAATTTTTTGATTTATCAAAATATATTACATAATAATATTGAAATTTTTAATTTTATGGTAATAATAGAAATTTTCCCATGCTAAACATGTAAAGATTATGGTTGTTTTGTGTATGAATTCTTGCAACTACATTTGTATATATATATATATATATTTTCCTAATTTTTATATTATTAATTATAACAATTAAGAATTGGAAGCACATTTGTATGTTATTTGGTCGGTAAATAATTCTTTATTTTTTTATGATTAGAAATTTTTTGTTTTCTAAAATTTCATTACAAATAAATCCAAAAGAATTAGGTAACCTAAATGGTACAAGCTGGCTCAAAAAAGGAAAAGGCCAAAAATAAAAAATAAATAATAAAGACATGAAGCTGTGAGTCTAAGGTTGGATGTGACAGTAGAAGAAATGGTGATAACATCAAATCTGAAAATACATTAGAGATCTCCAGTCAACAATTCTTCACCAATGCTCAAGGGCTAAAACAATGAAAATATTATTTCAAATTTTTGAAGAAACTTTAATTTATTTTTATAAAAGAAACTTTAGATTTTAAAATGTAATGAATCCCACTGTTGATCTTACTATAAAATACCTTATAATAAACACAGAGAATAGAATTTTTTTACAAATAAATAGTTTTTTTTTTAAATTAGAAATAAGATAAGTTATTGTACTTTAAAAACAAAGGAAAGTATATATCACTAATTTTTTTGAGAACTTAAAGTGATATTTACACGTAGTCTAATTTTTTAAAATTATATACAACTGATAATAAAATTTAAATTTAAGAGGTAAGTAATCAAAGACATAAAATACAATAAATAAATTATTTTTTTAAAAAAAATAACTTGTCAATGTATATAGATTTGTAGGATATAGTAAATAAAAACATTAATATTTTGTTTTATAATATTAATGAATAAAAAACATCACATAATTAAAATAGAAAGAATAATTAAGAAATTTTATTAATAGGAAGGAAGGAAGTTGTAATAGTTTTTAAATGAAGTGATAATATAAAATTAATCTATATTGAAAATGGATTAAATTTAAGTATTTTATATGTAAAAAAGATGGTAAATTATTTTTGTAAATACTGTTAAAAAATTTAAAGTATAAAATAATATAAAAAGAAAATATAGGAAAATAGTATAACTTTGCAAGTAATTTGTGTGGACTGGTTTAGCGGAGGTGGAGACAAACGAAGACATTATCATAAATATATTGTGACGTTGGCAAGCAACTCACCCATCAAACATTGATGCATACGTCCTGATGTGTAAGAAAAAGCCATAGAAATTGTTGTAGGACACGTTGATTTGTTTGAAAACCCCACATTTGCTCAAAGAAAAAACAGGCTTAGTCATTGTAAAAAAATATATATAGATATAAATCAATTTATGATTTTACAAAAAATAGATATAAAAATGATAAAATAAAATAAAAAATCTAAGTTCCCTGGTCGCTAACAAAATAAATAAGTAGGAAATAAAATGGGAATGAAATATGTATTTAATTGCATCAGAAACGACTAGTTCTCTCATTTCTTTCACAGCAGCCTGAAATGAAATTACTTAATTATGAATAAAATGAAGACAAATGAAAAAAAAAATTGAATTTCTTCTGAGGCCCCTGGAATCTCTGTACCCAGTCTGATGATGATGAAAAGAAAAAGGGCTGCTTCAATATTTACAAAAAAAAAAAAAAAAAAATAGCCTGTACGACAATTTTTTTTTTTTTTTTACACACAAACATAAGTATTTATCCCACTCTAATGTGTGATACTCACATTACAAATGTGAGCATGTTGTGCATAGTTATATAGTATTTGTTATTAAATCATCACTACTCTAAATGAAATCATAGTAATCCCATACAAAACATATCATATTGATGATAGACTTGTTTCAATGATTATTTGGAATATTATTTTGACCATTGAATTTTGACATTTACGTTTTTGTATCTATCATTATCTAAAATGTTAATTTTTAAAGAAATTATGTAAAAATATAACTTATTTTATTCCGACACTTGTATCATAATTTTATACAAATTACATTTCTGATAACTAGTTATCTTCTCAGACACTTGAAAGAGAAACGCACACAAAGGATAGATTTTTATTGGTAATCATCTCAATCAAAATATTCAACGGATGTTTCGAAATACAAATGTGGTATAAAAAGACTGACTATACAGATTTCACTTGTACAAAATTGCATTTACCAATGGCGATTTCCACGAGTTTCTGGGCCCATCCCAGACAAACAAGATATAAATCTACCAATGAAGAGCTGAGTTCCAGAGACCAATGGCATCAAACTTCAATACACCATGGCAGTACCCTTAACACCACACCAAGCTCAAGGACATGACAATCTCAGGCCATATAGAAAGTAGAAAGTATTCTATTTTTCCTGTTAGCCAAATTAGGCACTGCTCATGATGAACTCATTCTCTGAATCTGCAAGCAGATGTCCTGAGGTTAGAATTGGTAATCGATGAAATAAAGAAAAAAGGAAAAGCATTCTGGAAACTGAAAAGGAATGAGAGCTTAAAGAAGTGGATAGCAGAGATGCTCTTCAACAACGATACCTTATTCACAAGCAAGTTGACTTGCTCTCTGTACATTTCCTTCATGTCCACAATATCCGCACGAAGTTCCTCCAGCTACACACAATCAAATATTTTAGATAGAAACTAGAATTTATTTCTACACATTACGTTTAACTAACCTGCAAAGGAATTGGAAGTCTACTCTAAATCTTTGATAGGATGGTTTCCTCGGTGTTTTTTTTATTGTAATTTTTAGTTTTTTTTCCTTTCTATTGACGATTGCTTATCCTCTTTTCATGAACTATTCTCCTTCTTTAATAATACTTTCTTTTTCTATCCAAAAAAATGTTCAGAAATTTAAAATTTCAAACATCGTAGTATAACCAGAGTTGGGCTATAATAGAAAAAATATTATGAACCTAAGGTGAAAGAAAATGAGTTCTTTTAGAAGTTTGTAAGAATGATTGACTTTCTTGTAAAATATAGGCAGAAAGCAGACCAGGCACCACAACAATTATTTCCAACTAAACACCAAATTGTCTTGGATAATAATTCCCAATAAATTCAAGTTTTGGTAAAGAGAAAAACACCTCCTCATCACGTTCTCCCATTAACTCCAAAGCAGCATAGTGCCTCTTCCTCAGTGCTTCTAGCTCTGCTCGTAAGCCAGGCAACAAGGCAGCATCTGTTCGCAATTTTTCACACTGCAGTGGGTGTAAGCAAGTCAAAATTCATGACAGGCAAGGGTACCAACAATTGAAAACAGGAAATTAAAACTCACTTGCGCTGTCATCTTGACCAACTCTTCTGCAAGAGAATCACGAATAGATTCCATTGATGCCTGAAATTATTATATTTAAAAAGAAAGCTCCAAGAGATCAGTCTTGTTATGTAACAAGTTAATATAACTTGTAAGTGAAACACTCGGGCCATATAATTGAAGAAAATATAATGAAATGATCTGGAAGCGTTGTTGCCAAATAAATAGTTTATTAGAACTAAGGAAACAAATTATACCAAACGTGACATATACGAAGCAAGTTCGCCCTCCTTTTGACGAAGTGCAGCTTCAAAAGCACTAGTTGTCATGCTCTTCATATAGTAAGGATTCATAATTGGCTCTCCAGGATTTCTCCTTTCAGAGAAACTATCAGATGAGCCCAATGATGCTTGCAGATAGTAGCTTTCTTCCATGCTCCCCAGTGAACTTGCACTAGAGACTTTCCGAGACAAGGTTCCTATATTATACAGTATGTTACACAAAAGTTTGAAGACAAATGATGCGAAGAGAATCATAGCATCATACCATTTTCAAAAGCAGAACTTTGCCTTTTTAGGGAGGTATGATCAAGTCCTGAAGCAGAATGAACATGGGCAGTCTTTTCCAAATCCAATCGAGCAGCCTTTTCTCTTTCTATTTCCTGGCAAAATGAAGTGTTTAATTCAGAAATCTTGCCAAACTATAATCAAGAAGGTTCCAAAGCTGGCTGGAATTCGGTATTGCAACCAGGAATACCATACTTCATCTATTTATGTTTATATCGTTGCCAGAGCCAAAATTGCATCCAAACATTGCATGGTTAAGTTCCATACACAAAGCCCAGATGTAAAACAGTAACTTTCTGTGCTTTGCTCTCAATAATATCCTTCTCGACCACAGCCAAAATAATGTCCACTAATCATCCGTTACAAGCTCTCTAAAATCCAAAATGCAATCTAAAAACTAAAAGATATGATTCCTCCTCTACTCTTTTCTCTCTGTATCTCATATTCTTCACCTTTTCCCCATCCTTGTAACAAATGTAAGGAAGAAAGCAAAAGTTATTCCTCCTTACGTAAGAAAGTTGATAATGTAAACTTTCTAATATAGAAACAGAATCCTTACCTGCTGTAGAAGTTCCCTATGCATCAAAGCCTCCTGTAACTCTTGCTTGTGTTTCTGCCTAAGTTCCCTAGTTTCTTCTTCAAGCTGTTTTACACGACCTTCTTGAGTGTCAGCTTCCTCCTTAGCTGCAAGGTATTCCTGTCTATTTTCAGCTGCCCTTTGTCTCTCCTTTTCAAGGGACTTACTTAACTGAGTTTGCTCTGCTCTAAGGCATGAAATCTGTAATTCTTCACTAGTGTAAGGTAATATTTATGCATAGCCACAACTATGGACATAATTCACTCATAATTTGTAGAAACCTGAGCCTCAAGGATGTTAATTCGAGACAATGTTTGGGATAAGCGTTCATTGACAGTTCTCTCTCTTTCCTCAGCAGCTGCAGCTTGAGTCTCTGCTTCCTGTGGAATCAATAGAGATTGATTAACACATATGATGATATTCAATGGGTACATTCAAAAACTTAAGTCAAAATATTCTAAACACCTGAAGTCGAGAATTGAGGGTTCTCTCAACTGCAGCCCATCCTTCCGCCCTCCTGGCATTTGTTTCCTGTCATCAGGGCCAATTCTAGTTAAGTACAGATCCCCGCAGATGGACTGAACAAACAAAAAGAAAGAAACCCTTTTACATGATGACCTTTATATAGTCTGAGAGGCATGCTTATTTACCTGCATAGCTTCAATTTGTCTTAAAAGCGGCCTAGTAGATTCAGGAACTTGTGTAATCAATTCCTCACACCGTCTTTCACTTGCCTAGGTAAAAAAATCAACCAAATTAAGAAACCTACAAAAAGTGCAAAAAAATTCTTTGATAGAAAAAGAAATATTATTTAAAGGAAGGAGAAAAATACAAAAAAAGAGGATAAGAAATCCTCAAAGGGAAAGAGGAAAACTAAAAAATACAATAGAACATGAAGAAAACCATCCTATCAAGGACCTAAGATAGACTTCCAACTCCTTTGCAAATCTGTCTCACTTATCTCTCGAAAGAAACCATAAGCTTTAAGCCAAAGTGAGGTGACAAACAAAATTTTATCCCTCATCACAAAAAGTGCAAAATTGCTAAAACTGAACAAAATTGTTAGAAAGTAGTATTAAGTAATTAGGCTATGATATAGGCTTAGGTTATATTATGGGCTTGCTTGCGGTGCACCCAAAGTTTAAAGGTATTAGAGTCCTTGTGTATTTGTTTCTTAGTAGCTCTATATAAATAGAGCATTAGGGTTAAGTTATATATAATTTAGCCGTCTTATTTGATACTAATAATATATCAAAGTTTTCTCTCCAACTTTCTCTAGCTTCTCCACTTCTTCCCTCTTCTAAAATCCTAATTATTTTCTCAACATGGTATTAGAGCGGTATCATCCACCTATAGCTTCCGACAACCTCAAATGGAGTTGAATTGCTATTGTAGTTTCAATATAAATTTAGGTTGATTTTTGTTTTTGATTTTTGTTTTGCTATTGTAAGTTATTTGATTTTAAAAAAAAAAGAGTTGAGTTGCTGTTCTAGTAGTTTTTTAGGTTTATTTATTTTACATTGTTACTGTTGATTAAGTTTCGGTGTAAAAAAATATATATAAGAAAAAAGCATATTTGAGTTCCAAAGGTGTTCAGCCGCAGTAACTACTTTGGCAAGTTAGCTCTCCGATCAGAGGGGGTGGTGACCAGTGACTGGTGGCCAGCGCCCCAATGGGGGAAGAAGGGACCGGAGTTTCTGCAAAGGCTAACAAAGTTCAATGTTCTCCCTGTTCTTGGTGACTTTGAGCAGCCCATGAGTGGCTGCGTGCAGTAGGGGCGGCAGTGTTAGAGCCCTGGTTTTGTTGTTGTTTCAGACCTCTTTTGCTTGACGTATTTCTTCACCCAATCCAAGGAGTGACTTCGGTGGTCGTGGGTTTCGCTTGGTGCTCTGGCTAAGGTTCCAACGAGATCTAGTTTACTATTTTCTGATGAGGTGAAGCATAAGGGGGAGGTCACTGTCTGTCTCAGTTGTGGTTCCGGAGGTGTTTGTCACCAGTGGCAGCTATTCCACTTCAACAAGAAGCTGAGAACGTTCTTAAAGACTTGTTGCATTGGCTGGTTTTGAAGTGTTTGGAGCACAATTTGAAACATTTGGTGTTTGAAGACTTGTTGCATTGGCGCTTGTGGAGTTTTTTAGCTACTGTTTGGCATCTTTTGAGTTGCATGTTTGGTGTTGGCTGCAATGAACACAACTTGGGAACAACATGGTTTGAGGTAGTATTAGTGGTTTTGGCACAATTCCAACCATAGGTGTTGGTTATTTTGAGGACTAGTTATAGTTAGGTGAAGACTTCTAGGAGTTGTTTCTGCCGAAGTTTTGTGTTGTTTTTGGGGTTTGTGTGTTTGCATACAAGGAGAGCTGTTTGCATGTTGTGTTTGTTGCAAGCTGTTCGTGAAGTTTTAAGTTCAAGTTTTCTTCATAGTTATTCTTATTGCGTTCTATTTTTTAGACTTCAAATTTATGTAACAAGCTTAAGCTTTGGAAGCTTCAAATTGAAGGGGAGTGATAGAATGTAATATTAAGTAATTAAGCTATGGTGGCTTAGGTTATATTATGGGCTTGTTTGTGGTGCACCCAAAGTTTGGTATTAGAGTCCTTAGTAGCTCTATAAATAGAGCAATAGGGTTAAGTCTTGTATAATTCAGCCCTCTTTTTTAATACTTAATAATATATCAGAGTTCTCTCCTACTCTCTCTAGCTTCTCCACATCTTCCCCCTCCTAAACCCCTAATTATTTTCTCAACAAAAATTAAGAAAACTTTCAGAAGCAATAAATGACTGAAAGAAAAGCAGAGAAAAAGGGATCATGCCTGATAACGTTTTTGAAGATCTTCAATGTCCCTGTGTAGCATATCTTCTTTAAACACTGCCTGAAAATGGATAACAAAAATATAAAATTTAAGATCTGTAGAAAGTTAGCTTACTAAAAAGTGTGACAGAAGATATAACAATACCTGCTGTTCCTTTCTACTTAAAGTTTGCCTCAGTTCTTCAAGTGCTTGGACCAGCATTGACTCACGTTCCTCAGCCTCTCTCAGACGACTCTCTAGCTCAGTTCTTGCTTCATTGTTGGCACGTGCTTCTGCTAATGCTTCAGCCTCCTTAGCAGCAGCCAAAGCATTGGTATAATAATCTTTCTGTGCAGCAAGTTCTGTTTGATTTTTCTCTATTGTTTCTTGCAACAACTTCTCTGTAGCCGTCTTATCCCTCTTGATACTTTCCACTTTATTCTCCTCCACCTAGATTACTTTTCATTAGTAACATCATAGTTTGTGATGGTTTAAAAGTACTATTGATGATAAAGATTCGCCGGGGCTTTGAAATAAAAGCTCACGTTGTCAAAAAATATCTAGGCATTTTGACGATAACATAATACAAGTCATGAAATCCCTGAAGATCAATATGACCTTTTCCAAAATAACAAATGGTAAACAGGACATCAACTAAACATGAATCTAAGAGAACAGATGATCTATTTGCAAGGTATTAGAAAAATATTTTTAGTGAAGAGCTGAGGATCTCAAAATTGACTTTTTGTGAGTCACTTATATCATTCAGAAAATCTTGGGCAAGGAGACAAGCAAATTGAACAAGTTAATTATAATCAAACACAAAAAGTGCCTGACCCAAGTGTATAGCGTGATATTTCTATTATATCATATTGAAGTGTGAAGACTGTTGTAGTTGCTCAAAATTTTTACCAGCTAATAATGAATTTCAATAATCCTTCCAGAAGAACTTAATTACCTGAAGTTTAGTAGTCAAACCTTTCTTCTCCTCCTCGAGCTCTCTAATCTAGCTTTCATTAAAAAAGATGTAACCAACAAATTTATTATAATATGCAAGCCAACCAACAATTGCAATTCGAGAAAAGTGCAATAAGTAGCCTGCACACCTGAGCCCTCAGTTTCCTAATGGTAGATTCCTGAGCAGCCTGCTTTTTGGAAAGCTCTTCACCTGAGATGGGAGAAAGTATAACATCAATGGAATTCCTTTTAACTCTCCACTAATCATTCTGTTAACATCATGACAGAGCTTAGAAAGAAATCCCAGAAACTCAAACATAAAAAGTCATCCAAAACAAATGGCAGAAGGGTTCTGCATCAACTGTATTTTAGGTAATGTAGATCTTTTTTCGTATATCAACTAAATTTTACATAATATTTATATTCTTTTTTTTTTCCATTATTTTGAGAAGTAGATGATGCAGATATCATTCTGTTTTAGATATCTCTACCTTCAGCCATAACTTGATTAATTATTTCATCCTTTTCCTTCAAGAGAGCTGTTGCATCACTTTTTCTACTCTGCTCTCGTCGAAGTGTATCCCTTTCTTTAGTGAGGGCATACACCTGCAATGATTAAGACAAAACACATAAAAATCATTACAGTTGCAACTGCAATAAGAGCTCACACTCCAAAAGGGGAAGCCAAGCTCTGCCATTTATGCAGTAACCATTATATATTAATTAATTTAACGACATGCAATTGTAAAAAGAGTCGATTGGAACTTGAGTGTGCAGATTAAGAATACTGATTTGAATCTATATACAGCCTATTAACCATGCATTACAATTTACATCATCATTAAGATACCTTTCTCTCAATAGTTGCAACCCTTTGATGGTATTCCTCTCGCAAAGACTCAATTTCTGCCTCATTGGATTTCCTCTGTTTGAAAATGATTAGAAATCAAACAATCATGTCTCAAAGGAAGTGGGAACTAGGAAAGAGAGCATGAGTGCAATGTGCAATAAAAGGATAAAGGAAATAAATTCCAAAATATACACAGAAACCCAGAGGGATTTCTTGGAAAGATGTACAAAGAAAAACTAGCATATGATAAACAGAGAAAAAGATACATGATAAATGACATGATGGGAGCAAAAGTAAAAATAAGAAGTTCTTCAATAAAATTCTTCAACGCCAAAAATCAATATCCATCATTGAAATAGAAAACTACTAGGCCTAATACATACTGCAACATGATGAACCAAGAAATTCTTGAGACTTCATGTTTTATTTTAAAAAATGTCTATTGTAATCTATCACTAATAATAGTCTCTGATATATAGACATCATCAGATCCTTTTGTCCATGGTATTGCATGCCAGTACCCATGTAACAAATTTAATGTTTCCACAATGTTGGATTACGCCTTGAAAAAGCCAAATGGAACTCATGGTAAGCATCTGATGCCACATAGCTAAAATATCAGTTTAAAATACAAAATAAAGACAAATGAAATTCAAATGATTAAAAATAATAAATAAATAACAGAATATACCTTTAAATCTTCAATTACAACTTTTAACTGTTCATTTTCATTCATCAACCTCGCAATCTCATCAGCTTTAGCCTGCAAAGAGAATTAAACATTATAATTGTAAAATTCATGTTATAGAGGTAGCCAAATAGACAGTAACAAATTTCCTGAACCATGAGATGACAAAAATCAACTGAACCTTATCAGCAAGTTCAACTTAAATGCGCATCAAAAGGAAAAAAATGCACATCACAACTGATTCGAGAAAGAAACAAATTTTAATGGTCCACTATACAATCAGACCGAATATAGGACCAGAAGACATATTTATGACAAAAGCAAACTAGGAATGTAGCAATCAGAGTACAGCTTAACAACCTTTATGACCTTTGTTTTGTGAAAAACACCTCAATAACACGTCATGTCCAGAAAGGCAGAAAGTAATATGTAGACCACTTCATATCCCTTACTAAGAAAACTAGGACAAAGGCAAAAGGAAAACTCCTCACTTTCAAAAAAAAAAGAAAAAGAAAAAATTGCCAAGGGAAAGCATTAGGTCAGGACCCTCATGCTTAAATTATCAAATCTGAGCCCTACATTGCCATTCTATCTTGGCACTTACCCCATAAAAGCAAAACATGCATCATATTCTGCAATTTACATACAAGTTTTAATGTTACTTAGTGATTGTGCTGGGCATGAGATACCTGCGCTTGTCTTGCAGCACCTTGTAGAGCAGTTTCCATCATTTTCATCTCCATCTTCACCCTTTCCAATTCAATCACATAATCTGAGTCAGGCATGTTTGTCACAGAACTCAATGGCTGCTCTTTGACTTCAGTTTCAACATCATTGGCTAATTGATCCCCTTCATTTGCTTTTACAGTTGCTTCATTTTCATGCAAGGCCAATTCAGAAACCACCTCAGGAGACTTGTGTGGTAGACTAGTAGCTAGCAATGGTTCATTATTTGACTGGCCATAAGCCAATTGTTCGTTATTTGACTGGTCAACACTTTCATTTTTCTCAGTAGCAAAAGAAGGCTTAGTCTCATTTGTGCCCTTATTACTTGATGCCTCTGGTTGAACAGGAGATACTCTCTGCTCCTTCTCTTCTGGCGTTGTCTCTTCTTCTTTACTGTCCTCTTCAGTCTTCAGTTCAAAATCCTCTTGAACATCACTGACACTGTGTGATTCACCTGGCTCATTGGTATTAACGTCAGATTGACCATCCCCAAGATTAACCAGCTTGGGTGGTTGCATTGACACTGGAATTACAGAGGTTTCCACTTCAGAAGTCTCATTCTCTTGAGAACTGTCAGCAGAAACTGAATTCTCATCATTCTGTATAGGGGATTCAGGTGGTTCGCGAACTAAGGGCAACTGATGCTCAGCTTTCTCATAGTCTGGCTTTAAAGTAGATGTTCTATCTGCAGAATTTAAATGGTCACTGTCTTCCTCTGCCTTAAGTACTCTATTTTCTTCCTGAGTAATAGTTTCTTTTGCTTCAGTATGGGATGCCCTTTCAGTTTCAGAGCCTTCTTTTTCCTCAGTTTCAGGTGTTCCAGGTGGATGATCAGAAGACACAGATTTTTCCACTGATTTCTCAGTTTCAGATTCCACTTGCGAGGATTCAAGCTTTTCTGATGTTTCAACTGTACTTTCCTCATTTTTATTCCCCATAAAGGCCATAACAGGATCAAACAGGGTCTTTCTGTCTGTAGATATAGGCCTTGATCCTGCAGCTGGAAAATAATGAAAGAGGGCATTGCTACAATCAGTTAGAGACCTCCCTTCTAGAGTTGATTTAGAAAACATCCATCTAATTAATCATTTTTCACCAGTCCAAGCAATCATTCGAAATATGAACACAGTCCTAGCATATGCTAGTTGACAAGTATGCAATGGCATATCCATACATCATCAAAATCCATTTATAAGCTATAGAGAGAGTAGTGAGAATTTAAAAATGTAATTTAGTACCTTCATTGCTGGATTCGGACTGCTCTTCAAATCCAAGAGCAGTATCAAAATTCTTCTCAATATTCTTCACACTCTCCTGAAGCTTATTCACCGCTCCCGCCAAATCAGGGAAGTTCCCCCACGAAGTTTTCCCAGCAAACCACGCCATCTTCAAACTAAATAAATAAATAATTCAAAAACAAATCAGCCCGGAATGCAGTAATGCACACTGCCAATTTAAAAACACCCAAATCTCGAAACCTTCAGTCCATTTTAGATCCCATAAAACTGAAAACAGATCAAAAGCAATCAAATTTAATCAATGGAACCGATTAAATTATCATCCTAACATCGAGAAACAGTCATCAAACCTCAAAACTATTCGACTACGTAAAAATGAGCATATCCGAGGAACAAAAGAAGTGCGATACAACTTTTCAATCTGCCAATATCAACGCAGAGGAACCGCATTCGTGAAGGATAAAAAAATAAACAATAGAAGCAAACCTCGTCGATCCGAGATCAAATGATGATTTCAGCTCATTGCTGGATTACAAAGTTATTGTATAAAAAACATTAGAATTGGCAAGCTTGCCAGTGAAAATGGTCTGCAATCAAACAAGCTGCAAGTTCGATGTAAGCTTGAAAAAGAAGCAAATGGCTATGGCTACGCGAGAGTTGGGTTCGTGGGTCGGTAATGCGGGTTGATTTGATGAATTCTTGCATAAACTATACGGTAGAGAGGCGTGATGGATGCCAACGCGGTCGTTCTGAGTGAACTTTTGAGAAAATGGAAGGATGTATATGATTATAGTTGTGCAATTTAGGGGTAATTTTACAAATTAACTTCACTTTTAGGAAGCTTAAAAAATGTTCCTACAATCCTACTTCTACCTTACTGTTTTGTTTTGTTTTGTTTTCCTCTTCTGGTTGCCAAGCTGATATGCAAAATTAAAGTCAAGACAAAAAGAGAGGTGACGTGCAAGTTGTGTGTTAACAGAAGTGATTAATTAAGTGAATTGTCAAATTGATTTCTGGTTATGTATAATTTAATATTTTAATTTTAGTTTTTAAGAAACCATATATTACCCTAAATTTAATGGTTGTTTTCGCTCTGTCAACTAAAAAAATTAAGATAAAACATATGTCAATTTAATCATTTATTCATTTAAATTGAAAACAGAATGCTAACTATAACAAAATAGATGTGTGCCATCTCATGTTTGTTCTTTAAATATGTTTGGGAGTAACGAACGAAAAAATAAAAAAAGATAATAAGGTGATATTTAGTTTGCAGAATCTTTCTTATATTTTTTAAGAATATTTCAAGGAAACGGTAGATTGTTATATTTAGTTCAAATTTTAAAAAAATATTTTGAAAATGTTTTTAACTTAATATTTCATTAAAGAAGGTGGATATCTTATATTCTTATGAAATATAAATATTTTAATTATATAAAAGATTATTTTACTCGTTATTCTATTACTATTTTACTATCTCAACCTCATTATCATTGATTATCACTTATTATTATTAACCACCATCCATCGTAATTGATTATTGCTTATCACCACCTATCATAATTTATTATCGCTTACCGTCATTAATTATCACCAATCACCAACTTTTTGGTGTTGATCGCTTTATTTTTGATAAGGACATTTTTTGTAATTTAAATATTATAAAAATATTCAAATTAAATGAAGCATGTTATGAGTAATTTCTGATTCTGCGAAATGGGCTGACAAATGCTTGATAGCAAATTAAGTCCAAGAGAGAAAAGAGTCAAGCTCGTTAGATCGCTAGCCACATGAGAACAGAACGAGGCAGAAGCCCTAGCTCATTAAAGGACAAGACTTGACTCGCATAATCAACAACTCACTATGCGTAAGCTTACAAAGTTTGTCCTCGCTGACTGAAGGTCAGCATCAACCCCATAGTCCCTAGCTTGCGGACAATGCACCTAACCCAGTTAAGGGCTCGTTGAGGGAAATTATGAAACAACGACCCTCTCAGACTTAACTTGTAGGACCAGTATGCAAGAAGTAGCACGTAGGGCCCACCCGCAGAAAGCAAGCTTCAGAAGTCAGCCAACAACCTGCAAAAGCTATTTTGCAGTAGTCTAGACTGTCTTGTACATTTATTTTGATGTAACAGAAATATAAATTATGTAATTATAATTGTAACCTCCTCATTGTCTATAAATAAGAGGAGGGAGATAATTGTAAGTAAGCCTCAATGGAGATATTGTAACTCTGCTAAAATTTCTCTAGATTAATAAAAGCAATTGTGGACGTAGGGACCGATGCTGCCCGATTTTGGCCGAATCATGTTAAAAATATTGCGTGTTTATTGCTCTTCCTCTCCATTCTTTCGTTCTTCATCTTGTTCAATGGAAAGACAGTTTGAGTCCCAGAAAAATCTCTCAAGTTGGCTGGATTTTGGCTAAATCGAAATTCACCATCAATATTTTGGCATCATCTGTGAGGACTCATCTATTCCTTTGTTGATTTCCTATACATTGGTTGATTTCTAGTGTAACCGTAATGGCAAGAGGAAGAGCCACCAGAGCTTCAAAAGCGTTAGTTGACCTCTTAGAAGGTCACCATGCTAGCACAAGCTCAGGGTGTACAAAGGCAGCCTAAAGCTATTGCACCCGAAAATGTTCCCCAACAGCAACAAGTTAGATGTTCGAGCAGAGCCGATCAGTCTTCAAGTCATTACTCGCAATGGTAGACTCTAGGTCGATGTTCTCATGACTAGGAGAGTCAAAAAGATCAGCAATATTCCAACCAGCAATCAGGGGCACAGGACTCTACGATGCACCGACACTTCATATAGTAGCCGTGTCGGCGTGTCAGAAACGTTTCTGACATCGACACTCATCGACATCGATACGAAACGTGTCGGGGCCGTGTCTGTAATTTTAAAAAATTTGGACACCCGTTCCCTATTTCGACACGCGTGTCAAGCTCGATTCTGGGGCCGTGTCTGTAATTTTAAAAAATTTAGACACGCATTCCCTATTTCAACACGCATGTCAAGCTTGATTTTCAACTTATTATTTATTATACCCTGTTATTTAATATTATAAGTACTTATTTTTATGTAAAAAAATAATAATTATAATATATATATTTACAAATAAGCACAATATTTTTTAATATTTATAAATGTACCCCTATATTTTTATTAT
>JANHAO010004690.1:0-23809 GCA_026873985.1 Saraca asoca | reverse complement strand
ATTAATTTGGAGAAATTGATCATAAAATTAATTGGATT
Source organism: Saraca asoca (assembly GCA_026873985.1). Taxonomy (NCBI): domain Eukaryota; kingdom Viridiplantae; phylum Streptophyta; class Magnoliopsida; order Fabales; family Fabaceae; genus Saraca; species Saraca asoca. The sequence continues at coordinate 23,771 of JANHAO010004690.1, read as the reverse complement.
AATTTTATATACCTTCAAATGATTTGAAGGGTATTTTGGACTTTTGCCAATATTGCGGAGGCCTACTAGGTCACACATATAACGGGGAACGATATGGCCAAAGTTTAGACATATTTGATGTTCAGGGACCAAAATATAATTTAGTGAAATTGTTGGGGCCAAAATGTAGTTTAGTGAAACTATAGGGGTTGTTTTGCAAATAAAGAAAAATGTTTTCCTTAGCTTAAACGACATCGTTTTGGGCCTTAGTGGATTGGCCAAAATGATGCTGTTTTACGTCTTCTTCCTTATCCCATTTTGGCCGAAATGTTCAGCCAGAAGGAAAGAGGCCGTGACAGCCACTGGAGAAGAGGACAGGCCGTATGGTTCGGCCATGTCGGACCAAGAGGAGGAGGAAGAAGAGACCAAAAGTGTTTCGATGCTTTCAACTCCTTTCCCTTTGCTTTGGTTGAAGAGTTCGGCCAAGATGGGGAAAAGTTCTCCATAGGTTTTGGCCTTAACCAAACCGGAGCAAGGGAGGAAAGTCGGAAGTGTTCCGGCTAGTTCTCGGTCATTCCTTAGTCCATCCAGCTCCTAAGAGCTTGCTAGCATAAGGAGAGGAGCTGTAGAGGCCATTGGAGGAGTTCTCCAACGTGGATACTGGTGGAGGGAGAACATTTGGGCTCCTTGGATGACAAGCTCCTCCGGCCAATTCCGCTACGTTTCAAGCTGGATTAAAGGTTAGTCTTTCTTCCTTTTACTCTTAATTTGATGTATGTGATATATTGAAATCTCAATCCAATGGGATCTTAGATGGGTATATTCTCAGCCAAGATGAGTTCTCCCCTGAAAAATTTTGAAATTCCGGCCACCTTGGACTGAGCAAACTTAACAATTACATCACTAGTATCAATGGATTTTAGAAAAATGGTTCCTCTTAGACTATTAACAAGAAAGTTAGTAAGTGACCTCCCTCTTCCATCGGTCTATCCATCATACATCAAAGTACAATCATTCTTTTTTCCATTCAATTTTATATTTTTCTAAACTTGCTTGAACATTATCAACTTATTTCTTTAAGTAAGACTCCCTTACCTCATAATAAGTAAGGGGTTCAAGCCTTTGCTATAATCACTAATGGATTTCAACATCTTCTTAAATAATGGGCTTCTTACCAAATTAAATGGCAAAGCATTACCATATATGCATCTACAAATATCTTCAATCACCACTTTCTTATCCTTTTACATTTCATTCATTGGCTTTTGTTTAGGATTAGAAGACCCTCCATTTCTTTTGGTAACAAAGAAATCCATTTTTCCTTTTTTTGATATATCACTATCTTGTGTGCTACATCATCTTTTTTCTCAATTGAATTTTTTCCAAATCTTCCAAAATTTTAACAAACATTTCTCTCACATTATCTAGAACATTTATACATGGAGCAACATCTTTGTTAGAACCCACAAGATGATGTTTTATCCTAAATACTCCTCTCCAATATTCTTTCTCACAATATTTACATTTCATTTTCATTCTATTTGCTCCTTTAACTTTTACACAATAGTCCCATGTCACATCTTTTTTTGCATTCTTTTAAAACTTATTTTTGTATTTTTCAAATTCCAAAAACCAATCAAACAACAACATAATATTTTTTTAATGCCAATAAAAAGCTACTATATATATTTAAATTTGAAGAGTTTTGATTTTTTTACCTTTGCAAAATTTGAACTTCAAAGATAAAGATGCATCTTTGTCTCTTCCACGAGCTCCTCCTTGTCTCTTCTACAATCTTGTTAATTGAGAACTGCAACATTAAAATAATGGAGGTTAAGGTTTCAAGATGGTGGTTGGACTTCAAGCTAAAAATAAATAAATAAATAAGGTTTCAGAAAATGAGTGAAGGTAAAAGTGAAGGAGAATGTGAGTTAGTTAAGTTTTAAAGTTAAAAAAAATGAAAATAGGCCCTTCACAGGCCTTTTTTTTTTAAAACAAGTCACGCCCAGAAATGGGCTGACCTAGTTCTGCATCTGTAAGGACCAAATAGACTGCAAGGAGAAACAAAGTGCAGGAAATTAGGAGGTTGAATCATCCTTTGCTTCACTAAATCGTAAAGAACCGCACAATTTCTCTAATTCTAGCATAATTCAAGGGTGTGTTCGATTCTATTCAAGATTCAAACCATTTTCACTTGGAATCGACTCGAATCGCACAATACGAATTGGGAATCATACAATTCTGACTTTCATGCCTCTAACAAATAGCCTATCGATACACACCAATTTTCCATATCCTTCCAAAAAAGTTTCTATATCCTCCTACTATAACAGATATGTATCCTCTTGTGATGGCTATTATAAGACCATAAGCTCAAGGTAACCCAGGCTTTTGATCTATGTAGTCATGGCCAAACACAAAATCCACTTAAGCTTTAACACTTCAAGACTTATCCCATTTCATACTTGAAACCAAATCAAACAAAACTAGAATACATTTTCCAGCTGAGAAAATTCCAACACTATAATGAAAATTAACACCTAGATCTCCACAAAACTGAATAGCTAGTTAATCGAAATGTTGATAAATCTAAGTTTAATTCAAAAGTCAATAGAAAATGAAGACTAGATCCACAAGTAGATTCCAAAAGAGGCAACTCCCTAAAAGAGACAAGAGGAAGGTTAAGAACGAAGACTTACCTTGTGATCTAAATTAGATGTAAAGACCAAAAAGAGAGGAAGAGGTCAGAATTTGTTAGGAGGAAGGGGAACTATATGAAAATCACACTTCTTATAAAACTTCAAGTACAAAGGACATTTATAGTACTTATAGGAGACTCTTAATACATGTACATAAATACACTAATAAATAAATCTCTTATATGTAGATGCATGAAATTCTAAAATGCAATGGATATATATAAACAATAAATTTGAACACTTTAAAAAACTACAAGACTCACAAACTTAGACATTGAGAAAGTTCCAAAATTAATATTCAACATTCCCCTTAATTTTGGAATTTCTTCACTCCAAATCTTGATCGCAATCTCTAAAAATCTTCGAATTTGAGGGTGTTAGCCTAGCTATCTATACTGCCTTCTGTTTTTATTTTAAAAACAATTTTAATCTATATCATATTATGTTTATGAGTTTAATTATTTATTGAGTGTGTGTAGGATCAAAGGTTACTTAAAATATCTACATTTGTACTAGAATTTTATTTGATTTTTAATAAAATCTTTTATAAGTGTATTCTTAACAAATTTTCTCCAACCAATTTTGTTAAACTGATTAATATGAGGTAGAAACAAGTTTATGAAATGAGCTTGGCTTAAAAGTTTTCAAATTGCTATTCATATGTTCTTTCATAAGTGAAACTTTTATAAAAACTATTTTTTACTATGTGAATCGATTCATAAATCAATTCACACAAGAACTCTTGTGAAATGAACACAAATCGATTCATGCATCAATTTAGTGAAGAAGTTTTTCATGATCTTCATCAACAAATAAATTCACTAATCGATTGATAAGTTGTTAACAGCCATGAATCGATTCAAAAATTAAAAACCTGAAAGTTAGTTATTCTGTTATCAGTCGATTACAACCTCTTTGTAAATACTTAAGCCTCATTTCAAAAACTAACTTTTACAAAACAAACTTGTGAGAAAAAAAATAGTTTATATCTAATCTACCTCTACCTCGTCAAAATACCTCATCAAAATTTCTATAATCAAGATCAAGGAGCTAATTTGTGGAAAATCACATAGTAATAATTGAGACAGACATCTCAATTCTAGTTTTGTATTTCTAAACATTTCTTCTTTATTTCTGTTGAGATTTCTAGAGTGTTAGAAATCTTGTTTAAGTTGGCAAGATCTCTATTTGATTCTTGTGGTTGGTATAGGTTTACAAGAAGAGCCTGTGAAAATCTTGCATGTTAGCAAGAAGTTTGTAAAGTCTTGTGTTATAAAACTAACAGTTTAAGAGCCTGATTAATTCTTGATATGTTAATTAATTGAAATGGTAATTTAATTGAAGATTATCTAGCGAAGTAGACTTAAATGGAGGTTTCAATTCAAGTTGAACCACTTAAAAAATCTATGCCTCTTGATACAAAGTTATAAATCATATTTTTGTTAAATCCAAATAAGAATTCATAATATTCAAAGGTATATATAAATTCCTCTAAAGGAATAAGGGTAAGATCCAATTTTATCATATCTTTATCTGGGACCCTCAATTGGTATCAGAGCTTTGCCTCTTGATACACCTGTGTTTTCTTGAAAATTATGGATTCAAACTACTTTTACTGCTTGAATGTCCTCTAATACACAAACCTCTTGGTTTCAATGGGGAACATTATACCTATTGGAAGCAAAAGATAACAAACTTTATTGAGGCTATAGATGTTGATATGTGGGATTTGGTTGAGGAAGGTTATGAACCTCTTAGGACATTAATCAATGATGATGTACAGCTTCAGCCTAAGTCACTTTGGACTAAAAATGAAAGAAAAAGACACTTACTTGCTACTAAAGTAAAATGGATAATTTCAAACTCCTTATCACCTAATGAGTATGAAAGAATCTTAAATTATTCTACTACTAAGGAAGTTTGTGACACACTAGAGATTGCACATATAGACACTTCATAAGTTAAAGCTTCAAAGGTGCATGTCCTTGTGTCATAATATAAAATGTTTAAAATAGAGGAGAGTGAATTAATCAAGGATTTAATCTAGAGATTCATAGCAATTACTAACCATTTGATATTGCTTGGTAGAAAATTTGAAAATACAGATCTTGTCCACAAGATTCTAAGATCTTTGATTAATGAGTGACAGCCTAAGGTTACTGCAATTAAAGACTCATTGAACATGGAAATCCCTATTATTCAAGAGCTCTTTGAAAATCTGGAAGAGCATGAATTAGATCTGAGAAGATACAAAAAGAATGGAGAGGATAAAAAGAAGACTCTGGCACTTATAGCAACAAAAGAATCAAATTCTAGTAAAGATGAATCAAAGAGTGATGTAGATAGTGTTGCAGACAAAATTGTTTCATTAAGCAAGCAACTGTACAAGGCTCTGAAAGGAAAGAAGAAAAATCAAAAGAGGAAAGTAGCTTTAAAAGGTAGAAAACAAAGCAAGGGTGAACAAGGGACAAGTACAACCCTAATATGCTATGAGTGTAAAAAATCTAGACATATCAAGTTAGATTGCCCAGTTTACCTGAAAAAGCAAATTGAAAATGAAATAAGGAAGAGAAAGTCATCCAAAAAGAGATTAAATTTTCCTATATAGGATGATGATGACAATGCAAATTCTGGTTCAGAGGAAGAAAAATCAGAAGAAGAAACATAACTACGTGTCATGGCCAAACTCGATCAAGACCTTGAGGTATTTGGTGTTAACTCCTTCTTCTATAATTCTGCTAATGATGAATCTGATAATAAATCTAATGATGAAAGTGAGAATGATAGTAATGATGAAAATGATGATGAACTTAAAGATTTATGCATTAAATTTCATAATTCATTAGTGAAAGCTACAAAAGAGTTGAAGCAAGCTAAAATAGAAAAAGAAGACATGCTAAAAAAACTCAAGCAATTAGAAAAAGAAAAAGAAAAGTTGATTGCTTTAAATGAAAAACTAAATAAAGAAAAGCAATGTGAACAATGTGATTCTTATCAATCTAAAATAACTACTTTGATAAAAACATTACAAGGCTTCTCTGATAGTAATAAAAAAATTAGAGGATATGCTGCAAAATCAAAAAGCTTTTCAGAATAGAAATGGTCTGAGTTATAGGCAACAGCACCACTATAAGAAATCTAAAAGATGGAATCATGCTTATATCACTTGTTATTATTGCAATCATAAAAGGCATCATATTAGAGATTGTCCATTTAGATATAGAACATATATATTGAGGCTAAATGAAAAATTGGTTTGGTTACCAAAAGCAATTACCCCTAATAAAAATTCTATTGTGATCACTAACCTATATGGATCTAAGATCAATTGGATACTAACAAAGTAAAGATAAATTCTATTTTGCAGATTGAGTGAGATAGAAAAGCTACAAGAGGACAATATGTAGTAGTTTATGAGATATGTGATTTCACCTTTTTAATTCTTACTATTTTGATGTTTTTCTTATTTGATATGTTTAACCTATCACAATCAAGCAAATTTAGCAAAGTTTTTCAAGCGTTTGATTTGAAAAACAAGGTAAAAATAATGTTGATTGATCATTGCTGATAACTATTTTATTTTCAAAGCATTCCTAGTTTAAAACGGCATAAAATCTGATTTTAGGATTCTCTGAATCAAATCCAAAATCTATTCAAATTTTTCAGGATTTTCTCTAGAGTTTCTGAATCGATTCAAGAATCAATTTATAGCTCAAAAATTTACACAATGATTTGATTCATGAATCGATTCATAAGATTGTTCAAAGTTTCAGTAATTCTTTAAATGTTTGGAAGTTCAAAATATACAAGACAAATTGATTCAGTAATCTATTCAAGCCTACCTGAATCAATTCCAAAATCGATTCAAGACTAGAAACATATTTTTCTAATTGTTTTATGCAACAACTTTCCAAATCACATCTTTAGCATAATTTTTCAATGAACAATTGAACAATTATTTCAAGGGGAGCATGAAAATAAAATAAAAAAATAAACGGTTGATATCAAAAAATAATCAATAAGACAGTCCATATTTTTTATATTACTTTAGTCTTTAATTGCATTTTTAATACTCTAAACTTTTTTTTCCTTAATGAGGCCTTATTTCTTTTTGATATGTCAAAAGGGGGAGAAGAAGCTAAAGTTTGATTTTAGATGAGCATAAGAAAAATATTTTGAAAGGGAGAGACTGTAAAAACTTTTTTTACTCTCCTTTAAAAATTGATTTTTTAATAAATTTTGAATCTTATCTAAAATTGTTCGTCACCATCAAACAAAGGGAGATTGTTAGCCTGGCCAGCTATAATGTCTTCTATTTTGATATTGAAAATAATTTTAATCTATATCATATTATGTTTATAAGTTTAATTATTTTTTGAGTGTGTACAAGTTCAAAGTTCATTAAAGGTTGCTCAAGATATCTATATTAGTATTAGAATTTTATTTAATTTTTAATAAGATCTTTTGTAAGTGTATTCTTAACAAATTTGCTTCAACTAATTTTTTTAAACTGATTAATATAAGGTAGAAATAAGTTTATGAAATGAGCTTGGCTTAAAACTTTTCAAATTACTGTTCATATGTTCTTTCACAAGTGAAACTTTCATAAAAGCTATTTTTCACGATGTAAATTAATTCACAAATTAATTCATACAAGAACTCTTGTAAAGATTCATGCATTGATTTGATGAAGAAGTTCTTTATAATCTTCATCAACGAATCGATTCACTAATTGATTGATAAGTTGTTAACCACCACCAATCGATTCACGAATCAATTCAAGAACTGAAAAACTAAAAGTTAGTTATTCTGTTACAAGTCAGTTACAGCCTGTCTATAAATACTCAAGTTTTATTTCAAAAACTAACTTTTATAGAACAAACTTAGTGAAAAAAATAGTTTACATTTGATCTACCTCTGCCTCATCAAGATTTCTATAATTAAAGATCAAAGAGTTAATTTGTGGAAAATCACACATTGATAATTGAGATTGACATCTTAATTCTGGTTTTATATTTCTAAACTTTTCTTCTTTATTTCTATTGAGATTTCTAGGGTGTTAAAAATCTTGTTTAGGTGGCAAAATCCCCGTTTAATTCTTATGATTGGTATAGGTTTACTAAAAAAGCTTGTGAAAATCTTGTAGGTTAGTAAGAAGCTTGTAAAGTCTTGTGTTATAAAACAGGCAGTTCAAGAGTCCAATTAAATCCTGATGTATTAATTAATTGAAGTGGTAATCTGATTGAAAATTATCCAGTGAAGTAGACTTGAATTGAGGTTTCAATTCAAGTTGAATCGCTTAAAAAATCTGTCCCTCTTGATACAAAGTTATAAATCACATTCTTGTTAAATCCAAATAAAAATTCATAATATTCAAAGGTGTATGTAAATTCCCCTAAAGGAATAAAGGTAAGATCCAATTTTATCGTATCTTTATCTGGGATAAGTCTTCACATAATTCAGCTCAACTTCCTTCTTGGCAACATGCTCTCAAATAAAATGATATCTTGTGTCAATATGCTTACTTCAATCATGAAACACTAAATTCTTTGCAAGTGCTAAAGCAAACTTATTATCAATACAAATCTCATTAGCACCATCTTAAGGCAAGCCAATTTCTTCCAATAACCTTCTAAGCCATATAGCATGACAAATACAAGAAGTAGTCACCACATATTTGAATTCACAAGTTAAAAGTGTGACAATTGATTGCTTTTCAAAACACCAAGAGATAGCATTATCACCCATGAAAAATACAAATATGGTTGCACTTTTTCTATCATCGATATCTCCACCAAAATCACTATCACAAAATCCCACATGCTTGAAATTATTAAAAGAAGAATAAAATAACCTATAGTCAATAGTACGTTTAAGATAGTGGAAAATTCACTTAACAGCCTTTATATGAGTGAAAGTAAGAGTTTCCATGAAACAACTCACTACTCCAACTACAAAAAGAATATCAAGTCTCATATAAGTTAGGAATCTCAAGCTTCCTACAAGGCTTTCAAAAAGAGTGGGATTTTCTTCCTTTTTATCTTCAAACTTTGACAATTTTACTCCACTTTCCATAGGTGTTTTCATGAGATTACAATCAAGCATTTTGAACTTCTTTGAAATTTCCTTTGCATATCCCTTTTGAGAAATAAGGATACCTTCCTCTAATTGTTTCACCTCTAGGCCCAAATAATATGACATAAATGCTATGTCAGTCATCTCAAACTCAAGTGTCATAGCCTTCTTAAATTCTTCAAAAAGGATTGAATTGTTTCCAATGAAATTAAGATCATCCACATAAAGACAAGCAATCAAAATATCTCCATTATCATGAAATTTGACAAAAAGAGTATAATCATTAAGGCAATGAACAAATCCAATGTCTTGAAAGTATTTGCTTATGCGGCTATTCCATGCCCTAGATGATTGCTTCAAACTATACAAAGCTTTCTTTAATCTCAGAACTTTATCTTCTTATCCATTAATGACATAGTCCAATGGTTACTCAACATAGACTTCTTCTTTAAAATAACCATTTAGGAAGGTCGACTTCACGTCAAGCTGATAGATTCTCTACTTCATTTGTGCTACCAAAGAAATGAGCAAATGAATAGTCTGCATGTGAGCAACAAGTGCATAAACTTCATCAGAATCAACTCCATGCTTTTGCTTGTAGCCTTTAACAAGAAGTCTTGTTTTGTATTTTTCCACCTCTCCATTAGCATTATTCTTAGCCTTGTACACCCATTTGACTTTAATAACTTCATGACCTTTAGGTAGTGTTATTAACTCCCAAGTTTCATTTTTTTTTCAATGGCTTTGATTTCTTTATCCATGGCTTTTTTCCATTGATAATCTTTTATGACTTCTTCAAAGCTCAAAAGCTTACTATATGCAAAAAGGTAAAATAAATCAATGGCTTTAGTTGCATCATACAAATCAATGAGACTTCTCATTTTTTGTGGCCTATCACTTGAGCTCCCTTCAAATGATGGTGATGTCTCATAACTTGAAGCAAGTGAAGGAGGTGAAGTTACTACTTGCGAGTGCTATTGACTTTTGTTCATTTTCTTCAAAATATGGGAGAAAATCATAGATTCTTTCTTATTGGACCTCTCAATTCCATGTTGCTTCTTTATCAAATTCAATATCTCAACTCACTATTACCTTGCCATTGCTTAGGTTGTCCAATCTATAGCCTTTGGAATTTGTATCATAGCTAAAAAAAAAAACATGTTTGACACTTCAATCATTAAGCTTGGATCTTCCTTGGTATGGTACTTAAGCATATACAATCTTCTCAAAAACTTGCAAATGATTGACAATAGGCTCCATGCCACTTTAAGCTTCTTGAGAGGTTTGACCTTTGACATTTGATGTTAGTAAGCAGTTGGATAGATAAACCATACAAGAAACAACTTCAGCCCAAATCTCCTTGGGCATATTTTTAGCTTTTAGCATGCATCTGGCCATGTTAAGAATGATTATGTCCTTTTATTTGGCTATTCCATTTTATTATGGTGATCTTGGAACGGTCAAAGGACAATGAATTCCATGAGTTTCACAATATTCATTAAATTTTATAGAAGTGAATTTCCCTCCTCAATTAGATCTTAAAGCTTTGATCTCATAGCTACTCTCTTTTTCTACAAGAGCCTTGAAATTTTTTAATGCAACAAATGCTTCTGATTTTTGCTTTAGTCTTTCTACTAAAATCATCAATAAAGAGTATGAAATACTTACTCTTACCAAATGAAGGTGGATTGACTGGCCCATACACATCAGTATGTACAAGTTGACATGGCTCACTTGCTCTAGATGTGGCTTCTTTTGGAAAGTTCTTTCTAGCATGCTTCATAAGAAGACATGCTTCACACAATTGATTGCGATGGTTGATCGAAGGTAATTCTTTCACCATTTTCCTTTCTCCCATTGCCTTGAGTGCTCTAAAATTCAAATGCCCAAACCTCATGTGCCAATGCCACGTTTCATCTTGCACACTAGCCTTCAAACACTTTGCTTTAATTGTTTCAAGATTCAAGATAAATATTCTATTTCTTGATATAAATACCTTAGCAAACCAATTAGCATTTTGATCTCTAAGCGAAAGACATCTATCTTTCATTGGAATTTCATACCCTTTTTCAAAGAGTTGACCCAAACTTAAACTGTTATTTTTCAATTTAGGTACATAGTAAACATCAGTAATTAGCTTATGGCTACCATCATTGAAAGAGATAAGAATTGTAATTTTGCCTTCAATTTAGACTTTTGAAGAATCTCCAAAGGATACATTGTCACTCACCTTTTAATTAAGCTCAACAAATTTTTCTTTGCAACCATACATGTGATTACTTGCTCTATTATCCAAATACTATGACCTATTAGTGCTTGTTTCTTTCTCTTTCAGAGTTAGCAGCAAAGTTAACTCTTCAACTTCTTGCTTATCATCAATAAGATTAGCTTTTTTTTCAACATCACTAGTAGCACTACAACATTCCCAAGAATAATCGCCAAATTTATGAAAATTATAGAATTCAATTTGAGATTTATCATACCTCCTTTCATTTGAATTTTGATAGTAACGACGTCCTTTTCCTCTTGATCTTGCATGACCTCTAAGTGACGGATGAACTCTTTCTTCATTATTTGAATTCTCACCATTACCTCTTCCTCTTCCTCCTTGGTCACGACCACGTATTCTTTCTCTTCCACGTCCTCTTTGGCTATTTTCTCCTCCCTCATTCTTCAAAGAAGACTTGGCTTTGAGAACTTGCTTTGAAGGCTCTTTTTATCTTCTCTTGATCTTTAATTCATGGACTTGTAGAAAACCCTCCAATTCTTCAAAAATCATTATGTTTGGATCTTTTGATTCTTTAATGATACACACCACATAATCAAATTTGGAAGTCAAGGAATGAAGAATCTTTTCCACCATATGAACATTTTCGACATTCTCTCCATATCTCTTTAACTGATTCATAATTGCCTTCACCTTTGAACAATAATCTGAAATTGATTTAGATTTCATCATCTTCAAAGTTTCAAAATCACCCCTTAGTGATTGAAGTTTCACCTTCTTCACTTTATCAACACCTTGGAGAGATGTTTTTAAAATCTCTAAAGCTTCATTTGAGGTATAAGCATTGACCACCTTCTTAAGCATACCTTCATCCAAAGTCACATGGATCATGGAAAATGCAAACTAATGTAATTTGTAATTTCTAATCAAGGTCTCTTTTGATTTTGATTCAAAATTGTTTCTTTTTCCAGTTCTTAATAACCTCTTTTTACGATATCTCATGTTTGTTAACTGTTAAGCAAGGGCTTCGTTTATACATATCAAAGGACATATTTGTCCTTTACAAGCTTAGGAACTGGTAAAAAACCACCATTTGTCTTTTCTATTTAACCAGGTTCAACATTTAAAACCATGCTCTAATTGCACCTTTTTAAAAAAGAAGAGGAATTATATGAAAATCTCACTTCTTATGAAATTTCAAGTACAAAAAGTATTTATTGTACTCATAAGAGGCTCTTAATGTATGTATATAAATACATTAATAATAAATATCTTGTATCAAGATGCATAAAATTTTAAAATACAATAAATATACATGAACAATAAATGTAAATACTTTGAAAAACTATAAAACTCATAAACTTAAACATTAAAAAAAGTTCTAAAATTAATATTCCACCAAAATTTAAGGACATGGCGGTGAACAGCTAGGGTCGGATCTCGAAGATCTGAAGAGAGGTTGATGAGGAGAGAGAGACACACGCAGAGACACTCTCCTTGAAGAGTTTTACTGTATCGCGTTCAACGTAGGGAACCAAACAAAAATGTATTTGAAAATAAAACGAGTTTCCAGAAAATAAAAGGGCCTGCACCAAAACTATGGGCCCTAGCGTCCTAAAAAATTCACCTTGGGCTACTATGACGGGCATTTAGGGGCCCAAAAATTTGTTATTTCTGTCCCACACCACATAAGCCTAGGCTCAAAGTGTACTTTCGGTCGGCCCATAAACGTGGTCAGAAATAAAAGATAAAGTTAAATTCATATTTTCCTATTTCATTATTTTTAACAAAATTAGAGCAATACTCGCCTAAAAAAATATAGTATTTTTTACAATTTTAAAAATTAATTTATAGAAAAATATAAATAATCTATTATCACAAAAGAAAATATAAATTAGTATAATACAATTTTCAAAATATAAAAAAAATTGAAATGAATGATAATATATGACCATTCTCACTGGGGCTAATATTTTTTAATACCTTCTTTAACTCTTCACTCCAGAAATTGTCACAGGTTATTTATCATGGTTAAAAATCGATTTAGGGAGATACAAATCAATACATAAAGGAGATAATTCTTGACTTTTTAAATGATATATATGATAACAATAGAAAAATAAATCATATTTATTAAATCTTACATTAATAGACATAATTAAAATATAAACTAATGTTACATAATCACTTCAAAAGATTATATGTATTTGTGTGTGCAAGTAGCATATTAAATAAGAGCAATGATAATATAAAAGTGAGAAAGAATCGTATCATCAGATTTTATATCGATATATATGATTAAAATATAATTAAATATTATATGATTACTCAAAAAATTATATAATTTTATGCTTTAATTTTGATCATTAATACAAAATTTAAATATCATAATTTTTTTTACTTTTATATAAAATAATATTCTCACTTAATGTATACATACATACATGCATGGAAGAACAAAAAGGGTTGGTGGCTCCTAATAATTAAAGCGACTTTAAGTTGCAAGAAATTAAAGTTAAGATAATCACGCATGTATGGAATTGTCAAGCTCAAATAATTTAGTACAGACTAATAAAAAAGACAATTAAGAGTGAAAGTGCTAGGAAATAGGGACATAGTACCATTTCTAATGAGAAAATCAAGTTAGCAAAGCCTTGTTTTCAATCCTTTCCCCTTGATTTGGTTATATTGTCAATCTCATGGGCCATGCCACATTTTTCTTTCTTGCGGCACATCCACGTCCATTCTCTTACCTTTTTTATTTTATTATTATTTAATTTCATGAACCTAACTAGTAGTTAAATTTGCACAAAATTGATAAAATATATTGAATAAAATAGATCTACACAATCGGTGAAATTTGACGATTATCATTGTCATTTATGATGGTGTAAAACAAAAAATTTGACTAACTAGTTTTTATTTTTCAAAAACATTTGTATTGCGCTTTTTTTTTTTTTCTTTTTTTATCATTGATGCGGTCTCTATGCGACCACTTGACAGCAAGAGACTTTTGGCATGATTGAAAAACAACCAAAATAAGGTCGCAAACAAAGAAATCAGTATAGAAATCAAATTTCTTCAATTGTATTGTGACCTCAGAGGGGAACGCATTTTGCTTCTATTTACATCTTCCACAATAGGTTCCACGACACAACGGTATCTAGTCCTTCCAAAATAGATATTCCCTAGTGGGAAAATTAGACCACGCCCAGCCCTTTCCGACTCATTGATTTTGTGCAAAGGTTTGGATTCGCAAATAGTCCCTAAGACTTGGTATTAGTAATCATTGAAAGTGAGACCTTTGAGAGTCGTTAACACGTTTTTTGAAAAAATGAAAAGGTATAACTCCACCAACTTAAAGGAATTTGCAATGAAATAAATTGGATGAATTGAAGTGAATGCCTCGTTCAGCTAGAAAAGATGATAGCAAGTTAATCTTTTTCACGTTTGAATTCCTCACAAGGAACGAATAAAAAAATACGTTAATACAATAAATTAAAAAAGTGATCTATAGACAAAAATAAAATGCAAAAACACTCAAACACAAGCTTTTTCCAACCTTACCCTCATCATCACTTAACTCTGTCATATCAAATTCTTCGTGAATAACAAATAAAAATGTACGTCAATATAAATAGAAAAAGTGAGCTCAAGATAAATAACATGAAAATACTTTGACACGAACTTTTCCCAATCTTACCCACACCGTTATTTAACCCTAACATATCAAACTATTCATTTTTGTGTATATCCCACACTCTCCCAACTTGTTGTATTGATCCCACTCCTCAAAGCTCCTAAAAGGGAATATTGCTCTTATCAAAGTGGCTAATCCTTTTTTCCTTGTTGATTAGTGTTGTGCGTATTTTCCAGACAATGCAAATTGGGTTGACAAATGCCTAACAGGAGATAAGTCCAATCAGAAAAGGTCCAAACTATTCAAGAAACTGAGGTCGCTCAACGAAGACACCAGTTCACCATCTGTGAGCCCTAGATGCAGGGCGAGGCCAAGACGGCAACCTCAGCTTGTTAGAGATGAATTTTAGTTTGTTGGTTGAAGCAGGTCGCTCAACACAGCCTTAGGTTACTAAGATAATGACCCGAGTGTAAGTGTGGAAGTCTAGCCAGCAGTTAGTGGCACATATTCCTAATTGATAAGTCTACCTCTAAAACTGACACATCAGCCCCCAATAATCCGATAATGATTTGCCTAGTATTTATTGCCTAACGCCAAGCATTAATTGCTTGAAACGGCAGACATGATAGCCTTGCTATTTATCAAATTACACTTATAACCCTCCCTACTTCTACAAATAGAAAGGGGATCATTGAAATAGATAAGTGGAAAATTACATGCAAAAACTTTGATAAAGTAGTGAGAGAGCACTTGTATAGTGAGAGAGTATTTGTACTGAAACTCTGTTGAATTGCACAAACAAACCACTGTGTAACGGCAATACAAACTACTGTAAATGTAGGGGTTATAATGACTTTAGTAGAATCACATTAAAAAGCTTCTATGTCCATTGTTCTTCCTCCTTCTCACTCTCTTTTCTGTTAAAACTTGTGTTATCAGCTTACAGTTTGGAGTGTTGAAGAACTATTCGGGTGAACTAAGATTTGGATTCACGAAACTAAATTTTACTGTCAATATTTTGACACTAGAAGGAGGGCCCCCAATTGTGTTCTCTCTTCCTTTGGTTTACTGTCTAGTTGTAATGGTGAGAGGAAGAACCACTGGAAGCTCTGGCACTATCGTTGGCTAACCTGATGGTTATGTACAGCAACAAAAAGAAATGTTACTAGTCAGAGGCTTAGTCTTCCCTACAGCAAGTGCCTCTGCCGCCCAAACAATAGGTACTATCATTGGTATGGCACCCTTTACTCCCCATCACCCTATTGCCATCGACACCAATGGAGCTCAAGCATGGTTCTAGTGTCAAGAAATGCTTGAAAATAATGTGAGAGAGTTAGCTGATGTGGTAAGGGCATTGGCCCAGGCACAGGCCCAGGGGGCATAAAGGCAAGTTAAGGTTACACCCAAAAGGGGACCTCAGCAGCTCGAGGCCCAGTAAAAGAAAGTTGTTAAAGAAGAGCATCAACAGGATGATTTTATCCACTCATCTAACTTATAGCTAAGATCAAAAGTTCATCGAGTCCGTGAAGACAATGAAGAAGACGATCAACAACCCCAAAGCTCGCAATGGGAAAGAAGCTTGAGTGGGACTGATCGAAGGTGCAGATCAGATCGTCGCTTATCGGGTTGAGGACACAACAAAAAGCATAAAACCTCATATCGTCATTCTCGTGATCAGGAGGATGATAGAAGCCATCACACCACTAACTGATGGTCCGAGACTCATGACCCAGTGATTGACGAGCTGCTCTAGAGGGTGAAATAGCTAGAAAAAAGACTCATGCCTTAGAACAGCCAAGATAGTTATGAGGAGAAAACACCGTTCACCTAGGAGATCAAAATAGAACCTGCCCCTCAAATATTCAAAATCCATAATATCCCACCAAACAACGAGGATACCGATCCATACAACCGTTTGGACATGTTTAAAGTCCAAAAAGACCTCCAAACTATAAACCCACTGGTCAAATGTTGCGTTTTCCCTGTGACACTTAGGGAAATACCCAGGATATGGCTCAAGAGTCTTCCTGCCCATAACATTCATAGCTAGGATGAATGCCAAACAAAATTCCTCAACTAGTACAAGGTGTTGAAGAGGTAACTCACGTTGTCCTGCCACCTTGCAATGGTCTTTCAGTGAAGAGATGAATCACTGAAGGATTACATTACTTGGTTTAGATGTCAGGTCTGCAATGTTGAGAATCTTTCAAATGAGAGCATCCTTATTGCCATTTTAGCTGGGCTCCGTAAAGACGACAAGCTCTACGAAAGCATATACAAGTCTCCGATAAAATACTAGGGTGAGTTTTATGACCAAACTGCCAAAGAAATAAGATGAGAGGAGACTTTCAGCACGAAGAAATTTAATCAGAAAGATAAGGTAGGTAACTCCAATCAGGACAAGAAGAGGAATAATCACAGAAGCAATAGAGCTGGTCAAAAGGGGGGTTCTGATATGTAGGTTGCAAAAAAGGCTGAGGGTAAGCAACCAATATGCCAAGGTCGCTATGATAGCTACAACATTCTATCAGACACCCCAGAAAGAATTTTCGTAAAAAAGAGGGACAATGAGGACTTCGAGAGGCCTAAGCCCTTAAAAGTTCCCCTCAAACGAAGAAATAGGAATAAGTTTTATGCTTATCATAATGAAGTCGAGTACAATACTTCAAATTGCTAGTCACTCAAAGATGCTATCGGGGACCTCATTAAGAGAGGTCGTTTGAGGGATTACGTGGTGCAGCCCTCAGGACAATGACTTCCATGACCTCACCAACTAACTTAACATTAGCATCATCAAAATTTTGAACATAAGGGGACACCCTCAGTGAAGAACATTTTCACCATTCACGGTGGATTTCATATTACTGGAGCTTCAAAGAGGTCCTATGAGTGGTATGTGCGGGAGGCAAAATATGTCCTACTTGCAAGGTGTGATAAAGTTGGAGGACTAACAAAGAAAGCCAGAACGAGCTCTAGTTGCATCACTTTTAGTAGCGAAGATGCTCGGGGAGTACATTCTCTACACAATGACATTATGGTCATTCAAGCAAGAATTAGAAATGCTGAGGTGCAGAGAATAATGGTGGACACAGGCAGCTCAGTAAATATGATGTACCGATAATGCTTTGACCAGATAGGCATAAACCCTAACCAGCTCAAGCCTTCCCCAAAATCTCTTTTTGGCTTCATGGGAGATATAGTAGTCTTGATGAGGCAAATCAAGCTCCTTATAACCCTCAGAGATTCAAACAGTCAAGCCACTACCTTTGCTACCTTTTTTGGTCATTGACTCTTCACCAGCGTATAATGTGGTGTTGGAGCGACTAGTGATGAATGACCTAGACATGGTCATATTGCCCAAAACACTCACTATCAAGTTCCCAATCCTGAATGAAGTTAGATGTGTACGATGAGAGCAAGAAGTGGCCTGATGATGCTATAAAGATGCAGTTGAAATAGGGGAAAAGGGAAAGAAGATTAATGTGATCTCTGGAGGAGAGTCGTGACACATGAGCTCAACTAACTTAAGCTCTGACTTGGACCCTCATGAAGTGGATGTTGAAAGGATGACGGGTCTAATGAAAGGACCCGAGGAAGTTCAAGTTAGTAAGGTAGACATTGAAAGATGCCTCAAATTAGGAAAGAATCTATCCCCAAGTGCGAAGACGAAGCTAACAGAATTTCTCAAAGCAAATCTTAACGTCTTCACTTGGAACCATGAAGACATGGTTGGGATCAACCCAAAGATCATGTCACACAGATTAAATATTGATCTTCATCATAAACCAGTTCACTAGAAGTGAAAGCCAATGAGCACCGAACGATACGAGGCATTAAAAGAGGAGATTGATAAACTCTTAGCGAATAAGTTTATCCAAGAAGCACACTATCTCACTTGGGTAGCCAATCCTATTCTTGCAAAGAAGAAAATTGGAAAGTGAAAAACTTGTATTGACTTTATTGACTTTAACAAGGCATGCCCAAAGGACAACTTGCCCTGTCAAGAATTGATCAGCTTGTGGATGCAATGGTAGGACACAAACCCCTAAGCTTTATGGATGCTTACTCAGGATATAACCAAATTCCCATGGCCTTACAAGATGAAGAACACACCTCATTCATCACCGATTGTGAATTGTACTGTTACAAAGTGATGCCCTTTAGGCTAAAGAATGCGGGGGAACCTATCAATGGTTGGTGAACATGATGTTCATAGATCAAATCAAGAAAATAATGGAGGTGTATGTGGATGATATGTTGGTGAAGTCTGAGTAAGTCACCAACCATGTCCGCGACTTCAAATCCTGAGGAAGTACCAAATGAAGCTAAACCCACACAAATATGCATTCAAGGTTACTTCAGAATGTTTCTTAGCTTCATGGTGAATAGCAGGGGGATTGAGGCAAATCCTAAAAAGTTTAGAGCTCTCATTGACATCAGATCCCCCCACTGGGCTTAAAGATGTCCAAAGTTTAAATGGCCAAGTCACGGTGCTAAGCAGGTTTATCTCTAAAGCAACAGATAAATGTGTCCCTTTTTTTGACATCTTGAAGAAGGGAAAAAGCTTCGAATGGATGCAGCAATGCAAAGTTTCCTTCCAATAGCTCAAACTGGGAGAGCTCCTCTCTTGTCGAAACTAAAAGAGAATGAAAAGCTAATTGTCTATTTAAGAGTATCCCAATACGCCCTTAGTGGGGCTGTAATGTAAGAAAAAGGTGGAGCTCAGTTTTCCATTTACTACATGAGTAAAAGATTACTAGACGTGGAGATAAGGTATTCGTCTATGGAGAAGCTTGTCTACTACCTGGTGTTACCTCGAGAAAGCCGTAACCCTATTTCCAAGCACACAGCATAACACAATTCCCACTCAATCAAATCTTACAAAAGATGAATGTCTTAGGATGTCTCCTCAAATGGGCAATTGAGCTAGCTGAGTTTGAAATTAAGTATAAGCTTAGACTAGTAATCAAAGGGCAAGCTCTGGTAGACTTTATAGTGGAATTTACTGGACCCATACAAGAGGAAGTGGAGACATCAAAAGCTCCAAGTTGGAAACTATACATTAATAGGTCATCAAGCGAACAAAAGGCCAGCGTATAGGTGCTCCTCATCAGTCTAGAAAAGTACAAAATCCTCTATGTGCTAAGGCTCAGCTTTCTAGCCATGAACAATGAAGCCAAGTGTGAAGCTTTGTTAGTCGAACTCCAACTAGCCAAAGAGGTGCAAGCTGAAAGGTTGAAGATTTTTAGTGATTCTCAACTCGTTGTCTACCATATGCGAGGAAAGTACCAAACTTGAGGGTCAAAGATAACTACCTACTTATAGAAAGTCTAGAAATTGCTAAGGTTGTTTTAGCATTATGAGGTCAACCAAATATCGCAAGCCCATAATATACATGTTAATGCCTTGGCTCACCTAGCCATGACCAAGGATGCTGACTTCTTAGGAGCAATCCTAGTAGAATTCTTCCTGTACCTGAGCATAGAATAGAAGGATGCTTTGATAACAATTGCCAGAATGACGGGTTCCTAGATGAACCCAATCCTGGACTATCTATAAACTACCAGAGGTTAAGCTTAAGGCTCGAAGATTGTGAGCTTGGGTAGCCAGATACTGCATCCACAACAATGTGCTGTAAAAAAGAGGGTTCTCAACCCCACTTCTAAGATGCATTAATGGCCTTAATTGCGATACCGTTTTAGAAGAAATCCATGCCGGCTATTATGAAAACCATGCTAAGGGCCTATCTTTAGCTTAAAAGGGTTTTTGGCAAGGATTCTATTGGCCCACGATGAAATAAGACACCATTGAATTCATCAGGAGGTGCCATAGATGTCAAAGATTCGCGAAGATCCCATAAGCCCTGCCTGCCTACTTGCAGCAAATGGTTAGTCCATGGCCCTTTTCGATCTAGGGCATGGGCCTGATACAACCACTCCCTACAGCTCACAAAAATTGCAAGCATGCAGTGGTGGTTGTAAACTACTTTACTAAATGGGCAGAGGCAAACGAGCTTGCAAAAATCTCTTATACAAAGATAGAAAAAATTGTATGAAGTAATATCATTTGCAAGTTTAGGGTCCCCTAACAGATTGTAATCGATAATGGGACCCAGTTCAATAGCGAGTAATTCCTCAAGTTCTACGATGATCTCAAGATTACGAAAAATTTCTCAATCGTAGACCATCTATAGACCAATGGGAAAGTTAAAGCTATTAACAAGATCATCAAATAGATCTTGAAGAAGAGACTGGAGGCCAAGAAGGGAGCATAGGTAGACGAGTTGCCAAAAGTGCTCTAAGGTTACAAAACCATAGCCCATGACAGTATAAGAGAAACTCCCTTCTCAATGGTATACGGATCTAAGGAAATAATCCCAGTAGAACATGAGGTGGCATCACAACAGAGGATTACCTTTGATCCAGAGGATAACAATGAACTCTTCGCCATGAATCTAGATCTTGTAGATGAGATAAGGGAAGAGCTCACCACAGAGTCATGACCTACCAACAATGGGTAGTAAGATATTATAACCGAAAGGTTCGAGCTCAGAGCTACAAACCTAATGACTTTGTTCTACGTCTTATCCTTCCTGGCACTCACAAGGCCAACAAAGGGACCCTAGGGCCGAACTGGGAGGGCTCGTACCTCATTAAGAAAGTTATTAGCCACGGAGCTTATCATTTGGCAAACATGGATGGGACAAAGTTCCCTCAAGCTTGGAATGTTGAGCATCTTTGCCCATATTATCAGTAAAGATCCAAATTTTGTAAATTATTCAAAAAATTGTAAGAACACTTAAGTGTCTTCCAGATTCTTTCCCCGTATTTGATTATTTATAAATAAAGTTTCAATAAAATCTCACATGGAAAGTAAGCAATGCACCAAGTGGAGAATGTTAGCTAGATTGCAATTCATTAGGCTCTCATTTTTGTAAAAAATTTGCCAAGTTATTTGGAGTAGTCAATCATGAGATTGATAGAAAACAAATAAGAATGTCGCAAAAGTTTACTCAATGACCTATTCAACGAAACATGTTTGTACAAAGTCCAAGAAATAGATACAAAGTTCAAAAAGCAAATTCAAAGTTACAAAAGTGATAGTCTAAGAAGTTAGATGATCATGAGTCAGGCCTTCTAGGAGCAAAGGGTTAGCAGAAGTAACAATAGGGTCACCTGTCACCTGATTTTCAGCGGCTTCGATGATTTACAAGTTGCTCTCTCTTTGGGAAGCACCCTTAATAGAAGGAGCTTCAACTGCAGACCCTGCACCCTTTCTTGAAGACTTGGCCTTAGCAGCCCTCTTTTTGAAGCGTTCTATAGCCTCAAGAGCCTCTTTATTGAAAAAAGAGAAGTTCAAATCCAGATGCTACTCCCATAGGGTATAAAAAAAAGAGGCGCTAATCTTAGACTCTGCCTTCTCTACTGCTTCCACAACTAGTGTGGCGTCTCTACCTTGACTTTGGCAACCTCCTCCTTCTCAAGAGTAGCTTCCTTCTTGGCTATCTCTAGCTCCTTCAAAGCATCCTTAGCCCATTGCTCCACTACCCTGGCTCGCTGCCTTGCTAACCCAGCTTGCTATTCCATAATCTTGGCCCAATGCACTTCCCGCTCAGCACATTTGTGAGCCAGGTCCAGGTCGATCCTCACTTTGGCCAGATCATTAATTATCCTACCAAGGTTTAGTGTAACGGCCTTGTGATCCACCACCTTGAGATAGGGCAGCCTCAACATCCTTGACCTTTTTCCTTAACTCCAATATTTCAATGGTGACAACAACCAACTCATTCACAAGCTTCGCTTTCTCCTCGTCTTGGGTCCAGAACACCTCGTCCAGCTTCATCATTATTAGCAAATTCTGAAGAGCCATATAATCAGGTTAGATTACGAAGAAAGTAAAAGAATCAAGATAAAAGGATTCTATTTACCATTAGCCTATGACAAGATGAATATCCCACTAACCCCCCAGTGGTGAAGTCCTCTGACTCCAACACTCGGATCCTATTGTGAGGACCCAGGATCGTGTCGATGCTGTCTAGAAAGACGTTGAGGTACTCCTCAATCTCGGAGTTAGGCCCAATAGGTTACTCCACAATTTCAACCTTCAGCATCACTGACTTATAGGCAGTAATTCTTCCCCATGTCCATTTTTCATTTCTTAGTAGGGGGCCTAGAGAGGGTAGTGACATTGGCTGCAACAGTCACCTCAGGCTGCAAGGTAGGAATTGGCCCCAACGAAGAAGTTATCACCAAAGCCAAGGGTTGGCTCTCAACAATAGGAGCCATGTCAACATCTAGAGCCAATGTGGTCTCATCCTCATCAAGGTCGGGCGACGACGTCCTAAGGATGAGTTTCATTATGTTCTCGTAATCTTCAAAATTTATTGGGCGAACCTCCTTTACCCGTCAAATTCTTATCTCTCTTGTAAGCTCAGTGTCTAGAGCCGAAGTGAGCTTCTATGAACAGAGGAAACTCTCATCAAATCACAAATCATTTCTGAGGACATCCGCGGTCATAATCTTGTTCAATATCTCGAGCTCCTTAGCCCCGATAGTTGGATGCTTACCAGTCCCATTTGCAAAATAAGACAAAAGTTAGAATCAAAGAAACAAATGTGAATAAGTCATTAAACTTGCGTGTCTTCAGCTTACTCAACAAGAATAAAGACAAAACTGAAATTTTTGAGGTCGCACAAGGATAAACACGAGATATAAATCCAATGGGTTTTATAATTTCCCACGTTAGATTTCCCTTTGGCGTCCCTCGGTAGCAATACCTTCTTATACTCAGTTGGTCGAGCTAAGAGATAATAAATTCCATCCGACGAGCTCACGTTCCTAATGTTGTACAAGTAGTAAAGGACCTCAGCCGACGATGATGGGAGATTATTCCTCAGATATACTAATTTAAGATTCGGCTCAGCCAGCAAAGGGAAAAATTTCGAAAATTTTTTCAGAAGAACCCCAAGAGGGCCGAACCTAATCTCTCAAAGATCTCTTGTGTAGAGGTTTCATTTCTCACATACATTAAATAAATACAAGAGAGAGCTAAACTAACCTTTAATCTAGCTCCTTGCACAGCGGAAACATTTGATTTCTCCGGTCACCTCAGGAGTCCAAGCGTCCTCCCTCCACCGGTATCCACGCCGGAG
>JANHAO010004689.1:0-23797 GCA_026873985.1 Saraca asoca | reverse complement strand
TGTATATCAATCTCCAACGAGATAAGGGCAAGATCTGTATTCATTCCACATTCTTTAATCAATCTTCAATTGTTTGAATTGGGACTGACAAACCCAAATGGCCCCTTCGGTACTATTATAAATCCAAGTAGCCCCTTAGTACTATTATAAACCCGAGTAGCCCCTTCGGTATTATTCTAAACTTGAGTAGAATATTAGACCCATTGGAGGTCAAGGATGCTGGTCCACCCTAAAATTGATCACTACTACATCAGAAAACTTAGTCTGTCTAGGCTAATGAGCCTACATGTAAGGATGATTGGCCCTTTAAGGGTCAAGATGGATAAACACCATAAGGTGACCGACCCCATTAGATGTTAAATGGCTAGAAAAACATAATATTAACCCAAAATTGTAAAGGCAAAACAAACAAATATTCAATATAAAGCAAGCGACTTGTTGGAGGTCTTAAATGAAAAAGAGAATATCATTTGAATGCAAATAACTTCATTTCAAACAAATCCATATAAAAGAGTACAAAAAAAAAATAATGAAAATAGGAATAATCTTTCAAGCTAGGTTGTGCTTCTTTAGAGTAACTTCCAAGCATATGTCCCTCTTTATCTTTAATAAGTCGAGCAGAAGATCATCATTGAAATGCTTAATCTACTTCACAGCTTGTCAAAGCCAGGTTGGTACATAAGATAAGAGAGGTTCTTAGCCTTGACAATGTTCACTTGAAGCTCTTCCCTTTGACCCCAAAAGCTTGCTTGTCTTCCTCGTAACTTTTCTGATCGGCTACCAGCTTTTGATCTTGCAAGAGAAGTTGTTTGATAGATTGATTTTTCTCAAAAATTGCCATTTCTTTCTCCTTTACCAACTAGAAATATAGCTGATCAAGTCTTAGATGCTCTTGTCACAATCGACAGGTTCCGCAACCTTGGCTTCAAGCTCTTTCTTCAAGGAGTCTAAAGCCTTGGACTTAACCTCCAAGCACTCTTTTTGGCACAAGCTAGGTGAGGAATCATCGATAATATTGAAGCAACCAATCAAACAAATTGTGTTGTGGAGGACTTGATGAGTTGAAGGGCCCCATGATCAACAATGAAGGCCTCATTGTGCTCTGTGTCAGCCAAAGGTGGTAGCTACCTCCGAAGGAAAGCAACATAATCCAAATGTTCATACCATAAATTGTCTATGGTATTCTAAGTAAAATCTACTCCTTCTATAGCTTTGATTGGGTGTAACTCGGACTAGGACCCCATTTTTACCTTCTGGTCAAATGGAACAAACACACCAGAAGTAGAGCTAGATGCTTTGCCCTTGGAAGAGTCATTCATATCATGAGTCCTTTTATGAGATGGCAAAGTTTTGCTCCAAATTAGAAAACTTTTAGAATGACTAGGAGAGATATGCCCACTCATAGCTTTTAAGGAAAAATTAGGGTTTGCTTCAATATGCGCGAGCAAGGCCACTGTTGGCTTCATCTAGGCTAGAACATGGGCATAGGTCTCCTCAAGTTTTTATGGATTCATTTTCAATCTGTCAATGTCTAGGATATCTCTATGAAGCCAACAATTTTTTTAAGAAAGCAAACATAGTTAGTATAAAGAAATAGAGCAAAAAAAAAAAAAAACAACATTAGTAAAAGAGGACGTGTGAAGGATGAATTGAGAGTCACAAGGACCCAAGGCTAAAAAAATGAAGTATTAAATCCTACTTGTCTAATGAATAGTCCTTGAAAGGATGGTACTTTAGTTGATGAGTGGGTATAGTCCACTTTGCAGGATAAATGCATTCCCCATCATGAAGGAAAAAGGGATGACACCCTTCCACCATGCTAACTTCAAAAAATGAGTTCTTCCATGATCAAATGGAAGTGAACATATATTCCCAAAAATTACCCAGTCCAACCATTGAGTGAAGCAAATCAAACCCCTAGGTTTTTGTTGGGAGTAGATGAAGAATAAGAGAAAGGTGTCTGCTTGAGGGTCTTGGCATATCTGAAGACAGATCACCTCAAATTAGACAAGGAATGCCCAAGTATTCTAAGTGAGTTGGGATGGGACAACATTGAACTTTCAAAAAATGTCTTGTTGAAAGGTAGTAGATCTTATTTTTTGTTCCTTCAAATGCCCTTAGAGAGCTCGTGAAAAAGAAAGAAAGTGTTGACAACAAAATTTGGTTCATGTGGGGAGCCCAAACTTTAGCCAACGGGTGTGTGTAGTTCGTATGCCCCAAGCTATTTTCTGACCTAAAGGATGTGCAGACTAGAGGATGATAAAGGTGGCAAAGAGGAAGAAAGAGGGTGGTGTGCGTGCAATGTTTAACGTGATTCGACTAAATTCGAACAGTATCGGACCTTACGTCCATGATGGAGCTTTTACTAATATTTTTGAAAGAGGTTTTTACGGAGTTTTGGCGTAAAGTTTCCGGCCTTTTCTTCCTCTTCTAACAATGTATTACTATTTATAAAGGAAGGAAGAGTTACATAAAATAATTACAAGCTACAGTTGTGTTACATCAAGAAACAAATACGAAAGACAAATAGACTCCTGCAATCCGACTGCTGCAGGCTTCTGTCTGTGGGGTGGGCCCCTCTTGTCGGCTGTAGACTAGCATACGTGCTGTGTTTGTTCTATAATCTCGCTTTGTTGAGTGGGATGTCCATCCTCGCGAACTAGGTTCCTTAGCTCAGGGGTGCTGTGACAGGTCACTCAGCAAGCTCAAGGTTGGCATTTGTAATATAGCGAGCTCGTGCAAGATGGTTGGCTACTTAGCGAGTCGGTCTCGTGACGACCTCATCGTGTTGCCTTCTAGTAATGAGCGAGGTGATATTTGTAGAGCGTCCTCAGTGGGCTGGGTGACTTAGCCTCTGCTAGGCTTGTGCTGACTTATTCTTCAAAGCCGATTTCCATCTATAACAGAAAGTATAATGCTAGGTTTTGGAGTTTAAAGACTCTTTTTTGTAGCTACAAAAATATTATGTCATACGATACCAAAAATTTAAGTTGACATATTAAATTTTGAATTACCACCTTAAAAACTGTATTTATTTCAATGTTCACATTGGACAAAGTGGTCATTTTGAATTGCTTTTGAAAACATTTAGACTAAATCAATAATAAATGTCTTCTAAGGACCAAATTGAATCTTCATGTATATGTTGGGTACTCAATTACTAATTTACTCTAAAAACAATTTTAAGGGAAAGAAGGACAAAAATACTTTGTTGTTCTTCTATTCTGGTACTGTTTTTTATTCCTTCAATTTGGTTGTCATTCTGATAAGAAAGGAAGTGTATTTCTTCACTGCCAGCACTTTTTTACCTTCTTCAACCAAACGGAAAATGAAATGTCATGAACATTATCAACCTTAGTCCTTAGGCCACCGCATGTGAATACAACAACTCTATCTTTGGCGTAAAACGGTTGAGAAATATGGTTTGTGATCCATGACAACTTGAAGTTCTCCCTGCATATGTGCAATCAAAACTGAAGGATTCGTGTGATTACGTACACTTTGCTCTCTCCCATCCATCAAATCCAAGCAACTATAGGATCCAGTTTCCATTCAAATCCTCGCTGCCGGAAAATCTTATCCATATTTCACCTTTCGGCAATGGTGGTTAAGAATGAGAACTACGAACAGAATGAATATGATGACATGACAGCAGTTTTCGTAGGAAATGAGAAAACCCAAAAGGATGAAGAGTCTCTCAGGAAAACAACCTCGGAAGAAGACCAAGATTCTGATGATGAAAATCTCGAATTCACAACCAAAGATGTGAAACTAAGTCCTACCACGATTAAGATGGAAAAAAGGAAGGCGTTGCTGGAATTTCGTTGCCGGGTTGAAGATGCAATTCTTGGTAACTATTTATTAGGAAAACAAAACAATACACCTCCATCCAGAGATAGCTTCGAGGCCAAGGAACAGCTTAGGGAGATCACTCTTTGGGGTGTTCCATTGTTGCCTAGTAAGGGTCATCAAGGTACTGATGTCGTTTTAATCAAATTCTTGAAAGCCAAAGATTTTAGGGTTGATGATGCCTTTGAAATGCTAGAGAAGACATTGAAATGGAGAAGAGAAAACAATATTGATGGAATTCTTGATGAAGATTTTGGTTCTGCATTTGGAAAGGCCATTTACTTTAAGAGTAGGGACAAAGAAGGCCGTCCCCTCTGTTTCAACGTTTTTGGGGTTTTCAAACACAAGAATTTGTACAAGAAAACTTTTGGGAGTGAAGAGAAAAGTAAGAAGTTTTTGAGGTGGAGGATTCAATTAATTGAAAAGGGCATAAAGAAGCTTAGTTTCATACACGGAGAGGTTGACTCTATGGTTGAGATTATTGATTTAAAGCATACACCAAAGTATGGAATGAAAGAGCTCTATTCAGTTTTCAAGCAAGTTTTAATTCTGATTCAGAATTACTATCCTGAGATTATTCACAAAAATGTTAGTATAAAATTAATTAACCAATAATCAGAACTAATCCAACTTTAAAAAAACAGGATTACTGTTTTTTAATTAATATTTTTTCCTTTTGTTTTTGTTATGCAGATAGTAATAAATTCTCCATTTTGGTTCTATACATCTCAAGTGATATTCACAAGGTTCATGAATCAGAGAAGTAAGAATAAGTTCATATTTTCGAGAGCACCAAGAGCCACACAAACACTCCTCAAGTGGGCATACTCAACAATAATGATTCTTTTCCATATTCTTTTCAAGAGTACGGATAAAATTAATAATTTTATCTTTAAAATTATAAAACTCAAATAAAATAGTTCCTAAATTATAAAAAATGATTATAGTAATCTTGAATAATATTCTATTTATATAATTTTTTCTTTCTATATTTATAATTTCATCTTTAAATAATATGTTTGAGAGAACAAAATTATATGGACGGAATATTATTCAGAAATTATTATAACTATTTTTATATTTTGGGACCATTTTATCAGCATCTTATAATTTTAAAGATGAAATTGTTAATTTTTTCTTTTAAATGTTTGCTTATTTATTGCTAACTATTTCATCCTACTTTTCTTGATAATTCCGGAAGGTTTATAGCCCCAGAATGTCTACCAGTTGAATATGGTGGTCTCAAGAGAGATAACGATGAAGATTTCTCACATATTAATAAAGTTTCAGAACTTCAAATCAAAGGAAATACCATTTCTAGGGTTGAATTTCCGGTCAATAAGGTGCACAATACAAAAATTTTATTTTATTTCATTTATTGACTTAAATATACTTCTAAGTTACAATTAACTCCGAATAATGTTATTCTTTACTTTTATTTTTTTCAAAGTTACAATTAGTTGTTCCTCTTTGGCTTTTGTTTAAAAAAAAATGAAATTTACTAAGTGAATGCTTATTTAATTGATGTGGTATATATGTGACACATATTTTATATACGTGGCCATAATTTGAATAGAAAGAGTTCAAAAATATCTTTAATCAAGTAGTTGCACTTGAGTAATTATTATAAGTTTTAATTAAGGATATTTTTTTAACTCTTTCTATTCAGACTATAGATATATAAGTAATAAATGTGCTAGATGGATGCTGCATCAATTAAATAGGCATTCACTTAGCGAGTTTTATCTTTTTTTAAACAACAATTAAACGGGAAGAGTTGATTGTAATATTAGAAAAATGTGAAGGAAAAATATTGTTGAAATTAAAAATAAAGGGAAGAAATTGTAACTTTAAATAAAATTAGGTGCCAAAAGTGCATTTAAACCTTATTTATTTTACATTAAATCTGCTGCACCCGATGTTTTCTATGATTTATACATTAATATTTACTTTAATATATTTTGATTTCATTTTATTATTTTCTTGTATTAGTCTGGAGTTACAATGACTTGGGATGTGACAGTGGTGGGATGGGAAGTGGCCTACAAGGAAGAGTTTATTCCAGATGATGAAGGCTCATATATTGTGTTGCTGGAGAATCAAAACAAGATGGGTGAGAGCATTAGAAACTCTTTTTACATTAATGAACCTGGAAAGATAGTCATAACAATTGAAAATGAGGCCTACAAGAAGAGGATGATGTATTATAGATTTAAAGCCGTTCCCACTGTTCCCATGTACATAATCTTGAAGTAAATCATAGTTTTCACATAATTTGAGTTGCCTTCTGAAATAGTTAAAAGTTAAATTAAAGGCAGAATTGACATAATTTTATTACTTGTAAAATTGGATAAGATGTAATTTCTAGAATAGGTGGTTTGTGTATCCAATATTGTTTAATTCTTTATGTATCATGAAAAGAAATGTATTATGAAATAGATCTAATTTTGTGAAATAGCTAGTTGAAAGATAATTACATGGTTTAGTCTATGCTTTGTCTCCATATGCAGTGACATCTATAATTTTTATTTCATCGTTATAAATTAATAAAATTGTTGATAAATTAATATGAAAAAATGCAGTTGCTGCAAAGTAATATACTGTTATTGTCTTCCCCTTTTTTTGTACCATGAATCATATTTATCTTAATTTATTCAATGCCACTCGATATATATTTAATAGAATTCAAATAAATAATATCGATAAATAAATGAAATCAAATTTAAACAAATCATTTTATCAAATATATTATAAGTGAGTTTAAATAAATCAAATTAAGTGTAAGTAACAAGCTATCCTGATATTAAAAAAATGATAAATGTGAAGACATGCATGCATAGGAAACAAAAAACATGGTCCCTATCTATTTTGCCATCTTTTTCGTTTTGTTTGCTGCTGTTGAGTGGCTGCTTGGCTCAACAGCAAAGGCAAAAGCCACGAGAGAATAAATGCCCGTAATATAATATAAGAAAAAACTGCATGTGGTTTCTACTGTTGCTAAGAATTTAAGATCAACTGACTTATTCGCTAATAAGAGGAAGGGAGAATTTATTACCAATGGAATGGATATTATGTTTGCGAAAACACTCTCACATTTTGTTCTCATACAGAAAGTTGTGCCCATAGCGTATTGGATATCACTAGAGCTGACGTCGGTTTACAATTCAATTTAAATTTTGACTTAAAAAATTAAATTCATGATATAGCAACTAAATTATCTAATTTATTTTATAAATAACTTGAGTCGAAATTCAATTTATTTATATCATAATATACATATATACATAGATAAATGTATACTATAATGTATGCAATATTTTTAAATAAAATATTTGATGAAATTTTATTACAAAATGTGAAATATCTTTGTTACTAAAAATTTATAATTGTTTTATAAATTACTTTAACTAAAATATTGAAAAATAGATGAATATTCGTTGTAATTGAATGAAATTGGACTCATGGACTCTGGATGCATGGCAAACTCCATGTTATAAAAAAAATAAGAACGAAGGACAAAATTTTAATAAACAATTTTTCTTCAATAACTCAAATAACTAAATAAATTTTAATTCAATTTTCATTCTCCTAGGCAACTTAAAATTCCAACAAATAAAAAAAACCTTAAGACAATTCTCCTCATGCATTCTACTTATGTTCCCAAATCTTCTAAATTGCTAATTTAAGTATAAAATATGTAATTGTTACATTTCTTTTTTTTTTTTTTTGGTGAAACAAAGGGGTTGAGGCCCAAAAAGAAAAAAAGATTACAAAAAACAATTAAATAGATCTTAGTGACTCTCAAAACATTAGCAAGGAAGATACCAAACATTTGGATAGGAGGCATATAGATCACATGAGATCTTAGTGATAGGGAGACTATAAGTAGCTAGCCAATATGCACAAACATTACCCCTATTAAAAAGTATGCATAATATCTACTTTCCACTAGAGTTGAAGAAGATTTTTAGAGTTACATTCCATTTGAATTTTCTTGTAACCCAAGTCCCAAGCACCTTGAATACCACACCTAGTGCCTTAACTTTCAACTTGAAGGGCAAACAATGGCCAAGGGATTTGGGAAATCCATACAACCATTGCCCATTTGAATCTCTAATCAAACCACCACAACTAGCAAATGAGTTTATTATTTTTAGATGCGCCATTAGTGTTAATCTTAACCCAACCTTCAAGAGGAGGCAATCAAGAAATTTCCAAAGTGCCTATAGTTTTAGTATTCATATCATGAGCCGAACAAATTATCATCAACTTCATTAGCACAAACCATTATTACAACAATTGGATTATCTGGCCAAACAAAAGAAATAGAATGCACATCCTGATTCCTCCACAACTGTAAGTGCTAGCAACAAATGGCTCATATTGTAGACCAAGGCAAAATAAACTTGTCACAAGCCATAGACAAATTCTTATCTATCCATTCTTGTAGGTCCAAAGCAAAGAAATGAGCAACAAAGTTAGATGGGACAAAGGAATGCCATACCTTCACCATATAAGAGCAATCCGAATCACATGCAACACTGTCTCTTATTTGTTATTACAAAGCTTGTAACAAGTGGGCACATTAAACTGCCTAGAGATGTAAGTATTAGTTAACAATCTCCCGTGGCATACTTGAGAAATGAAAAAAAGAATTCTTTTGAGGGAATCAAGCTTCCAAATTTGTCTCTAGTAACTGCTCTTCTCATCCTAAGAATTTTGCATCAATGTTGAATATGCACTTTTGACAGTAAATGCACTTGCTTGACTATCATTCCAAATTAGTCCATCATTCTTAGATTTTACTCTAGGGGGAAAATTAATTGAATTTTAAAGACAATAGGAGGAGGAACAATTTGAACTAACAAAGTCCAATCCCAGTCTTTATTATCAATAACAAACTCATGCACACAAACATTCTATTGATCTTTATCTAGAGATAACACATCAGCATTTTGGATGAGAGGATGATCGATTCCTAACCAAACATTTTTCCAAAAATGAACTATAGTTCCATCCTTAGTATGCTAGACCATATTTTTAATAGTAGAACTCCAAACATTAGAGAGGTCTCTCTAAAAGTTTGAATCTCCATTAGAGCAGACAACATTAATAGGCCACTTGCCACGATGGCCATATTTACTTTTAAGAATACCAATCCACAATCCACTTTCACCAGAGCAAATTTTATGACAAAGTTTCATCAAACATGCTAAATTCATTTGCTTAATCCTTCTGAATCCCAAACCCCCTACTTCCTTTGGTTGACAAATACTAGACTTGCTCACCATATGAATGTTTTTGACTAAATCATCATGACCCCAAATAAAATTATGCTAAAGCTTTTCAATTGTATTATAGATACCCTTGGGTAGTCTCTCCACTTGCATATTATAAATGGGAATTAAAGAGAGTACATAATTGGCTAGAGTGATTCTTCTAGCTATGGAGAGACACTTAATCTACCACCCAGCTAATCTACTACGAACTTTATCCATTAAGCCTTTAAATTGCCTCATACTTTTATCCTTAAAGACCAGGTTGATTCCTAAATACTTATCCAAGTTAAGAGTTAGCTCCACATTCTTCAAGAATAGAATTTTAGATTTCAATTTATTCACTCTTTGACTAGAGATATGACAAAATTGATCCAAACAATGTATAATACATTGAGCTTGTTACATTTGATTTGAGCTTAATAAATTTAGTGTAATGGCTTGAAAGTTTAATTCAGATCGTACATGAGGTGAATAAATTAGCTTGAATTGAGATTAATGAATCAGCCATAAACTGAGAAAATTTAAATTAAGTCAAACTTGAACTAAAACTAGCTCAATTTAAGTCAATGCCACGCCTAGGTTCACTACACTATTAAGAATGGCAGTGGTTTTCGGTCCTTTTTAAAGTGTAAAGAGAACTAACCCCTTGAATCAACACAATTAACATTTAACAGGATTCATTATTTTCAACTACTCATATCTGATATTTAGATCCCATAACTATATCATCTCAAGAGTTAAATAATCTATAACTACTATTGTCAGCATTTAAGGAGATTAATAGCATGCTTTGACTTTAAATTTAACAATTTATCTTGTTCTTATAAAATCAATTAAAAATATTATTAAAATTACTTTGGGAGAACACCGTGTTTTTTTTTTGTTTATTACATTTTATGCAATAACAATCACATTTTTATAGGACAAGGCAACCCACACCCAAGAGAGGGGTGACTTGGGTGTTCTTAAAGCTTTTGAATTTTTAGCATTCTTCTTGGAAATCTCTTGTTTTCAGAAACCCATGGGGTGGTTTTATTTCAAACAACCTAAGATACTTATATTAAGAAGTTTGACACAAGAAATAACAAGTTAAAGCACTTGAGCAAAGCAACTCATTTAACTATACAAGGCAAGGCATTAATGAGCACATTCAAATATAGAAATAATTTCTTTCAAGGATATCAACATCAAGGCAATAAAGAGAGTAATGAGGCACAAAATTACTTAGCAAATGTGGTTCCCCCTTGAAAATACAATATTCAAGGTATACATCCACTTCCAAGATCTAAACCAAGCTTGAATCCACTATAAAAACTACCCTTCCAAGTTTGAAAGGCACAAGGAAAAGCCTTAATATATGATTGCTCAACCACAATCAAACCCCCTTTGAGAAGCTAAACCACTTACTCAAAAAGAGAAACAAAGAGTTCAACCACTCTTTGAACCCAAGGTAAGGCTACCCCTAGGAAACCCAAATGTGTTTGAAAGATTTGACAGAAAAATCAAAAGAACTTTGCAGTTTAGATTACAAATTAAAGCCCAATAGATATGGAATCAATTAAATCTAGCTCATAATATAGAATATAGATAAAGAGATGAAGCATATATGAAAGGGAATGCTTGCCTTGGTTTTTGATCTCTTTTGCTCTAAAAAAAAAGAGTGTGTAATGGGTATTTATAGCAAAAATAAACAACCATTAAAAAATTAGCCATTATGTATAATTCTACTCGTGCGATTATGATCGTGAGCATGATGGCAAATTTGAAAATTGAAGAATAAGTAGAATCATGAGTAGAATTGCAAGGCTCAATTATGAAGCACTCGATCCGAATAGTAGCATTTCAGTTTATATTACGAGTTTACTTGTAAAATATTGAAAAGTTACAAGATGTATTGAAATGCATTTGAGCAAAATCATGAGCATAATTACAAGATAGGATTTTGAAAGGTTTGATTTGAATCACAGGAATTTAGTGCAAAATTGTGATTCGAATTGCAAGGCTTAAAAGCTTACCCTGTTTCAATGAGCATGATAGTGAAATCAGTGTAAAAATGCTCGAGTAGAATCACAAGGCATAGAGAATGAAAACTAAACTTTTCCAAAACCATTTCACACCAATTTAGCCATTTTAGATCTTCATAAATCAATCCAAAATCATGATTCCAAGTAAATGAATATGTTAAAACATTTAAGAACTCTATGGAATGTTTTTGGTGAAAAACTTCAAATGTAAAAACATATTTCCAAGATTAAACAATTTGATAAATCATGTAAGAACATCTTGGAATGTTTTTTGTTTAGAATATTTTCAAATGCAAAAGCATATTTCCAAGATTAAACAATTTGATAAATCATGTAAGACCATCTTGGAATATTTTTGTTGAAAATATTTCAAAAGCTTTTTGAGTACAAACTTGAGCCAAACCTTCCAAAAGTTACTTCAAAGAAATAAGCTAAATTCAAATAATCCAATATCTTTACATTTAAATTGAGAAAGTCTAAGCCTAAAAGAAAAGATTATACCTAATGATGGCCCTAGGCAAAACTTGAAACATTCAAGCATTGAAAGCTTCAAACTTCTAAGTCTTTAAAACTTGGAACATCTTTGTTCTCGACTTTCTTCTAGAGATGAGCATGACAAGAATAACTAATACTTAGCTCCAATGCCCACTTCCTTTTCTTTGGACAATCTAATAAAATAAACATAAACCTTGCAATCCATACAGTTAGTCCAATCTAATTTATCAAAATGCATGATTCTAATACAAAACTAGAATGAATTAGCACAAGAGCATGCATTATAGTCTTATCATATATATTCATTGACTATAGCATAGCATTCCTATTAATACTTGTAAATGATATAGCATTAAGCACATTGTATATGATATAGCACAAGGACAACATTGCTATATGAAGATATATAATCACCTTTTGCTATTTGTCATCATCAAAAGTAAACATGTAAAGCATTTGGGGCTAACAATCTCCCCTATTTTGATGATGACAAATCACTAAAGAAAAATATGTTCAAGATAATGATTTGAACAAATAAGCTCAACAAGAAATTAAAACAATAAGTGCACAACATTTTTTTTTTGTTTTCATTTTGTTCTCCCCTTATTTGACATCAACAAAAAGAATAAATAAATATATTGAAACAAATGATGTCAAACAAAGAAAGCCATATCTTTTCATTTTCTTATCCTCTTAAGACATATAACTTTCCATATGATCCTAAATTTTTTTTAAAAGAATCATACCATGATCATATGAAAATGATTATTAAATAAATGAGCCAAAGGATGTAGAATTTTACCTTCTTCCTTTAGACAAACATGAAAGGAACTCTTTGACATGATAAATAAATAAACATTAAAAAGAAAATTCATGTCAAAACAATTCTGAGCCATAGAATATGACAAACATAAGCAAAGCTCCCCGTCAAAGCATGCTAGAAGAAAATAAGGAAAAAAAGATATAACCATATGACAATCGAAGAAGAAGTTAAAAATAAAAATTCTTGTTTAGTAAAGATAACAAGATTGGAATCATGCTTTGTAATCAATAATTCAAAAAATGTGTAAGCATGATATGCAATCAAGATATCCAAAGCATACACAAGAAACATCTTTAAAATTAATTTTCTCCCCCTCAATGAAACAACATTGATTTTCTCTTGTTTCAAAAAATAGTGTTCCCCTTTTAAAAGAGATTGAGACCACGAAGTACTTGTGATATCAAGACATATATGTTGTTTAAAAAAATCATTTTTAATTAAGAAAACATAAATATTTCTTAATCCAACAAATACAATTGAAATTCTCCCCCTTTTATCAACACTTTTATAAAAGTCCAAACTTTTACGAACTAAGGCATTGAAAAGAAGTTTATGAGAATCATGGAAAGGAATATTATTTTCAAACATTTTCACATAAAACATTTAAGTAATTTGAAAATCCATGTGTTTTTGTTATCAAATCAATTTTGAAAAAGAATAAAGAACAATTATGTGGGAAATTTTTATGTATGCATATCTCCTTTCAAAGTTTCCTCTAAAATAAAGCATAGTTAGCACAAGCTCCAAGCAATTAAAAGTCATAGCTCAAGCAAGCATCATGAAAGGATATGTAATAGGAAAAAAAATTATATTGAAACTATCAAGCTTTCCTTATGTGCAACTACAGGAGGTAGAAGACAACAATTAAGCACATTATCATTACAACCAAGCATATTTTTCATGATCTTTTTGAAACCAACCAAGAACAACTTAGCAAAAAGTGTCAAAAAATCCAATATATTATGTTAATGACTCAAAAGAAGAAATAAGGATAGAAATACTCATTGATTGAAGCAATATATGGAACTTCTTGGTTTTAGTCATTTTCCTTTTCAATCCTCATCATTTGTGAGGCAAAAGATCTATTGATCTTGATGGGAAAGAAGCTTTCCTTGAAGTGCTTGTCATTGGAATAGGATCAGAAGCTAATGAATGATCATATTGAGAAATCTTCAAGTCAAGACTTGATCTTCCAACCCTTCAATCTTGCATAATCTTGAAGTTGAATTATTAAATCCTTTCACAAGTCAAAAAGATTTTAGCAAACTTTTGAGCACAAAATTCAAGATTAGTGATTAGGATATATAAAGCTTATCATTGAGATTCTTCAAGGAAAGGGTTAACTTCAAGCACCATTTAAGAACATTTTGGAACCCAAAAAAAAAAAAGGTTGATGGAAAGCATGTAGTAAATATTATATCATCAATAAGTAACTTTGAAACTAGGAGATAAATGAAATGTCTATAAAAATTATTTTGAAAGTAACAAGAATTAGTATTTTTTTAAATGTTAAAGAAAATGAATTTCAATTTTAGAAAGCATGAAATTATCAAAACTTATATAAAACATTTTGAAGAACTAAGAGCATAACAGCAAAAGGTGTATCCAAGTATCAATAAAACAAGAAATTCACCAATTATAAGCAATTGTAAAGAAATAAGCTCCTTATAATATATATAATTATTGATAAAACATAGAGCCATTATCTTTCAAAATTCAAACATCGGCATATAAACACTTTCAAGAAGCTTTGGTGACATATTTGCCTAGATAGAAGGAATTACATTTCTTTAGCCTAAAGAGGACATATCATTTTAAAAACAAAACTAATCATAGCAATGATACGATTAAACTTTAACTATTCAAACTTAAGAAAGATACAAAGCAAATTGGGTATAGAGAGAGGAAAGAGTATACCAAACATTTGAATTAGCATTCCCCTTTATGGAAGTTAGCTCCTTTGAGAGTTGAATTTGACTCACCACAAGTTGAATTTTACTTCCATTTACACATTGAGATAGAGGAATCACTACATTTCTTTTCTACAAAATAGCTTAATATAATTTCTTTTAGTATCCAACCAAGACTTGGGTCCAAGGTGGTTAGATGAAAAATTAAGAAAAGTACTAACAAAAATTGAATAATATAAGAAAGAAGATAAGAAATAATTTTGTAAAGTAATTTTCAAAGCATTTGCATATTTTCCATATAAGAAAAATATACAATGAGGTTCAAGGACACATATGCCAAGCATTGCAAACCCTTATATTAAGCTATAGTATCAAAGAGCCAAGGGTCAATGAAGACAAAGTAAATCATGTACTACAATAATATCTCAAAAGCATAAATGATTTTGATAAAAAAGGAAGTACAATCTTCATGCAATGCTCATGCTTTGTAACAATTTCACCTCTTTTCAATGAATGTCAAATAGAATAATACAAGAGGTTTAAGAAATTGATACCTTATCCTTTGTAATGAAATAATAATTCTTTCTTACCCATTACTTCTCCTTTAATGGTTTGAGCTTTTACACTTTACAAGTGTATATTTGAAAAGCTTAGGTTATGTCAAATCTTCTTATTCTACCTTTTTGGTTTTGGAAAAACTCTTATTAAAGATTTCTTCTTTTCTTGACCAAATTGTCCACCTTTGCAAGAATTTTTCTGCCAAATAGAAGCACTAGGAGGACTTTCTGGCACCCATTTCATTTTGCATCCTTTGATATTAGTACTTAAATATTTGGAAATCTTAGGAACCCAAACTTCTTTCTTTCTCACATAAGAATTTCTTCTAATAGGGCATAAGTGAGAAATATGACCTTAATGGCTACAATAATTGCAAATAATAGAATTTCTATTAGAATTTGATTTTTCTTGAAAAATAGATTTAGAAAACTTTGGCATTTTATAGAAATTTCACTTTGATTCAATCATATCAAGAGGTTTTTCTAGACCTTCCAAGGGTGAATCTATATTTTTTCTGAAGGACTTGGAAAGTATACAAGTTGAGTGTTCAACATCATGCGGTGATAAATCATTTTTAATTTGTAAGTCACAAGAAGTTGAACAATCAAATGCTAGAGATATTCTATCATTATGTAGCTCTTTGAGACTATATGAGTCATCATACCTAAGACTAGTATTAGAATTAGAATCATATGCCTCCAAGTCCTTTTGAGTCATTGAGCTTGATTTTTCCTTGTGAAGCTTGATTGACTCTTCTTTGGAACCATCATTTTCAATCTCTTAGAATTCTTCATTAGGAGGCATGGAACATGTTTCACATTCTTGCAAATCCTCTTGAAGAATTTCCTCAACAATATCTTCCTCTATTTCCTTTTTCTTTTCATGCTCAACACAAACACTTTTGTTGATAGAAAAATAAACATCAAGATAAAAAGTACAAAGAGTGTCCTAAATTTCTTTGGCACTAGAGCATTTAGAAACTTTAGCATAAGCATCATCATTTAAATTACTATGCAAAATTTTCATAACTTTAATGTTCAAAGCAAAATCCCTTTTATAAACATCATCCCATTCATTCCTTTGTTTGAAGGTGAAACCATCCACCATGATATCCCATGAATATAAATCAAGAGCATGTAAAAAGCACTCCATTTTTCCTTTCCAAACTCTAAGGT
Source organism: Saraca asoca (assembly GCA_026873985.1). Lineage (NCBI taxonomy): Eukaryota > Viridiplantae > Streptophyta > Magnoliopsida > Fabales > Fabaceae > Saraca > Saraca asoca. The sequence continues at coordinate 7,684 of JANHAO010004689.1, read as the reverse complement.
AAGAACCATCAAAGAAAGGAGGTCTAAGGATATCAACATATTCAAACTTTGAAGAATTTGAAATATTAAAATTTTCTTTCAAAGAGGTGCCTTTAATGGTTGCCATGAATCCTCTTGTGATGGTCAAGTCCTTTAAACAAGAGCCTATAGCTCTGATACCAATTGTAAGACAAAGCAACCTACACCTAAGAGGGGGTTCAATTAGGTGTTCTTAAATCTTTTGAAATTTTCAACATTCTATTTGGAAATCTCTTGTTTTCGAAAACCTATGGGATCGTTTTAATTCAAACAACCCAAGATAGTTAGATTAAGAAATTTGCACACAAGAAATAATAAATTAAAACACTTGAGCAAAGTAACTCATTTAACTATACAAGGCAAGGCATTAATGAGCACATTCAAAGATAGAAATCATTTCTTTCAAGCATATCAATATCAAGGCAATAAGAAGAACAATAAGGCACAAAATTACTTAGCAAATTTTACAGTAAAAAATAGAGCAACTCAAGAACTCATACACTAGTAAGAGTAAAAGTAGATAATACAATGTAAATTAATGGAAAATAAAGAGAGTAGGGATAAAGAGATTTAAACTCAAGATTTATGGTGGTTCCCCTTTGAAAATATGATCTTCAAGGTATACATCTACTTTCAAGCTCTGAACCAATCTTGAATCCACTATAATGACAATCCCTTCAAGTTTGAAAGGCATAAGGAGAAGCTTTAATATAATGATTGCTCAATTACAATCAAACCCCCCTTGAGAATCTCAACCACTTACTTAAAAAGAGAAAATAAAGACCTCAACCACTCTTTGAACCCTAGGTAAGGCTACCCCTAGGAAAACCTAGATGTGCTTGAAAGATTTGATAGAAAAATCAAAAGAACTTTGCAATTTGGATTACAAATTTAAGCCTAATAGATATGGAGTCAATTAAATCTAAGTCATAATATAAAATATAGATAAATAGATGAAGCATAGGTTAAAAAGGGAATGTTTGCCTTGGTTTTTGCTTTTTTTGCTCTAAAAAAAATGTGTAATGAGTATTTATAGAAAAAATAAACAACCAATTAAAAATTAGCTATTATGCACAATTTTGCTCATGGGATCATGATCATGAGCATGCAATTTGAAAAATAAGTAGACTCGCAATAGAATCTTGGGGTTCAATTCTAAAGCACTTGACTTGAATCATAGCATTTCATATTGTCAGTCTGCTTGTAAAATATTGAAAAATTATGGGATGTTTTGAAATGCACTCAAGCAGAATCACACTATGATTGCGAGATAGGGTTTTGAAAGGTTCAATTTGAATCATAGGAATTTAATTCAAAATTATGATTCGAATCACATGGCTTAAAGGCTTATTCTGTTTCAACGAGCATGATTATGAAATTAGTGAAAAAATGCTTGAGTAAAATCACAAGGCCTAAAGAATGAAAATTAAACTTTTCCAAAACCATTTCACATTAATTTAGCCATTTTAAATCTTCATAAATCAATCCAAAAACATAATTCCAAGTTAAATGAATATATTAAAACATTTAAGAACTCTTTGGAATGTTTTTGGTGAAAAACTTCAAATGCAAAAAACATATTTCCAAGATTAAATAATTTGATAAATCATGTAAGAACATCTTAGAATGTTTTTTGTTTAGAATATTTTTAAATGCAAAAGCATATTTCGAATGTTAGCCTAGGTTACCCTAGCTACACACACTTCATAGTTTTGGTGTTGAAAAATAATTTTAATTAAATCATTTACATTACAATTTGATATTATATTTCACAACTTATTTTAATTTATTTTGTAGGTTTCAAAGTATACATTTGTGATTCAAGAAGATCAACATTAGAAATTAGGAATTATTTTATTTTTTTAAGATCTCTTGTAAATGAATTTCAAAAGAACTTTGATTTAAACAATTTTTTCAAAATGAGGTAGAAAAATCACTTGAAGATAGTATAGATTTTATAAAAACTATTTTACACATTACAAATCGATTTATACATCGATTCATGTTTGAAATCCTATACAAATCGATTCATACATCGATTCATGAAGAGCAGTTTTCAAAATTTTTTAAAACAGAATGTTGAGATTTTTCTCTAAATCGATTTAATAATTGATTCACTAATTGAAAAATAGTTATTCTGTTACAGTTAATTACAACAGTTATAAAAGCCCAACTACTTTCAGTTTTTAACAAGTTTTTCATAGTTTTGTTCATCCTTCAAGTGCAAAAATCCCTAGGAAAAATGCCAAACAAGATATCTCTCTATCTCACAGGATTTCTAAGATCTAATCAAGATATTTTGGATTAAAGCTCTATTGAATTCAACCTAGTTGTTTCAGATTTCCTCTCAAACCTGTGGTATTGTATTTCTTAATCTTTCTCATTTTTATTTTTCTATTTGAGATTTCTAGGGATTTAGAAATCTTATTTAGGTTAGCAAGAGCCTATCATAATTCTTGTGTTTGTTTTTAGGTTTAGAGGAGCCTACTTGTAATTCTTTTAGATTAGTAAGAAGCCTGTGTAATTTCTTATGTTTTTATTTTTAAACTGGCCTTTCAGGAGCCTTGTTTAATCTTGATAGTGTTTCTTAATAAAGTAGTCTTTCAGTTGATGAAAGATCAAGTGGAGTAGACTTGAATTGTGTTTTCAATTCAAGTTGAACCACTTTAAAAACTTGTGTCTTTATCATTACTTTTCTATTCTTACTTGTTAGTCTTGCTACACAACTATTAACTTTACTATTTGCATATTCACCAATTAATATTCTGTTATACTTCTTGATTTAAAAGAACAATTCACAATTTTTGTCAAATATAAAAGAAGAATCCATTTCAAACAAAGGAATATATAGCAATAAGGGCAAGATCCATGATTTTTGCCATTTATCATTTTTTAATCCACCACGGGACCTAACATTGAAGATTAAACAATTTGATAAATCATGTAAGACCATCTTGTAATGTTTTTGTTGAAAATATTTCAAAAGCTATTTGAGTACAAACTTAACACAAACCTTCCAAAAGTTATTTTAAAGAAATGAGCTAAATTCAAATAATCCAATACCTTTACATTTAAACTAAGAAAGTCTAAGCCTAAAAGAAAAAACTATACTTAATGAAGACCTCAGGCAAAACTTGAAACATCTAAGCATTCAAAGCTTCAAACTTCTAAGTCTTCAAAACTTGGAACATCTTCATTCTTAACTTTCTCCGAGAGATTAGCATGACAAGAATAACTAACAATTGGCTTAATGCTCACTCTCTCTTATCCTATAAAATAGCATAAATTTTGCAATCTATATAGTTAGTCCAATCTAATTTATCATAATGCATGATTCAAATATAAAACTTATTGATGATGAATTTTGGTTCTGCCAAAACCCAGCCAACCAGAGAGGTTCTTTTGAGACTGAAATTGTCTTCTAGTTTAGCTAAGAAAGATAAAGGGGAAGGGCAGAGGAAGAGCAGTAAGAACATTGGGGTTTTTAATGTGGTTTAGCCAAAATTGAATGGCACCAGTCCCTACATTCATGGTAGCATTTTATTAGTTTGAAGAAATTTTAGCAGAGTTACAATACACGGATTCAACCTTTCCTTTAAAGTGATCTCCCTCCTCTTCTTTATAGAGGCTGAGGAGGTTACAATTGTAATGACATAATTTGTATTTCTATTACATTAAAATAAATATACAAGATAGCCTAGACTACTGCAAAATGGCTTCTGCAGACTACTAGCTGACTTCTGATGTCCTACTTTTTGTGGGTGGGCCCTATGCACTGCTTCTTGTAGGCTGGCCCCCCAAACCAAGTCTGAGAGGGTTGTTGCCTCAGGATTTTCCTCAACAAGCCCTTAGTTGGGCAAGGTGTAATGTCTGTGAATTAGGACTTTATCTAGGTCGCTGTTGGCCTTTAGTCAACGAGGATGAACTTTGTGAGCTCACCTTCAGTAATGCGAGCTCGTGTATAGTGAGTTACTAGCTATACAAGTTAGGTCTCATCCCTTAATGAGCTGGGACTTCTACCTTATTCTGTGCTCATGCGGCTAGTGATCTAGGAGCTTGGCTTTTTTCTCTCTTGGACTTAATCTACTGTCGGGCCTTTGCCAGCCCATTTCACAGAGCTAGAAATTACCCATAACATTAAGCCCCCCAACTCTCAACTTGTTTCATAGGTTAGGAGTTAAACAATTTCATTGGTAAAGGGCCTCCTTTTATAGATTACCATGTAGTTGAAGTCTTTGGTGAGCCTGTCATTTCATTTGATCCACACCATGCCTCATGCTATATGTGTCTCACTATCATGGATGAGTCTGCCTTGTTTTCTTCTAAGGCCTTTAATGGAAGTGGTTGGGGGTTCTTTCCTGGACTCTTCGGTGAGACTAGGCCAATCTATTTAAAGCATAGGAAGTTCTTCTTCCTTCTCTTACTAGCTGTTAGGAAGTCTTTATGGATCTTAGATTACTTCCTCATAGTTTTGTCGTGGGGCTTGGCCTTGCCAGCCAGACCCCTCTGCTTCTTAGTCCCAGTGGAAGGGGTGAGTCAGGAAAGGAGCCATTAACTATGGAGGAATGTAGAGGAGCTCATGTGCTGGTCAGTCCTCCTTCTGACCAGAGCTTATCTTTCAGAGGCTAGCCTTCTTCATAGGCTTACTGACTTGTATTTTGACTCTTCTGGTGTAAATTTACCTCATTGACACTTTTAATAAATGAAATTTTCTTCATGATTTTTGCATGTTGTATTGTGTTTAAATATTTTGCACATCACAAATGACAATAAGAATTTCTACAAATCATTGAAAAATAAGATACTTGAATAACCAATCGGCCATGCTTCTTGGTGAGCAGTGAGCTAGGCATTGAGGTGCCTTGGTGATGAGTAGTACATAGGATCATGAGAGTTACACCTAGGAATAAGTTGCATGCAAGCTGTGAACATTAGGTCGCATGAGAGCTGTGAACTTTAGGTTGCATAAGAGCTACAAATATTAGGTCACATGAGAGCTGCGAACTTTAGGTCTCATGAGAGCTATGCTTCATGAGCTATGCCATAGCAACTTATTTGCTCAAGAAATGAGTTTATTTTGAGCATCTCCATGCCTCAACTGGACCAAACATCGTAGCTAGAAATGAACTTATTTTGAGTGCCTCCATGCCTCAACTGGACCAGAGGTTGCAATTGGCAATGAGTTTATTTTGAGCACCTCTATGCCTCAACTAGACCAAAGGTCGCAGTTGGCAATGAGTTTATTTGGAGTATCTCCACGCCTTAACCAGACTAGAGGTCGTAATTGGCAAACTAAATACACATGTTGCTTAGGAAAGCTAGTTGCATGTGGGCTCAAAGGATCACGCACACTTGATAGAAAAGAGCAAATTAGATACACACAATTAAGAGACCGCTATAGGGCTTGGCCAATCAGCAAAATAAAGTTCCTTTCAATAGGGACAAAGAGGGAAGCTTTGTCATTAGCTTTTGAATTATAATACACCATTAATGTATAATTTTGATTAAGTCCCCTGGCCCTTAATTAGGATCTCGCTGGAGATATCAAGGTCATTACCTCATAGGTCACACCACATACTCTCTTAGGTAGCCTCTTTTAATCAGATCCTTGATTGCATCCTTGAGGGCCCGACAATCTGAAGTACCATGGCTAACTTTGTTATGATAAGCATAGAATTCTTCCTTGTTCCTTCGCCTATAGGGAATTTTGGAGGGTGCAGGACTCCTAAAATCTTCTCTGTCCCTTTCTGCCATAAATATCCTATCTTGAGCATCTAATAGGATACTGTAGTGCTCATGATGAGTTGGGTGCCAAGGTTGCTTGTCCTTGGCCTTCTTAGACTTTTTCATAGTATGCTCACTAGAGTGGTCACCTTGGTCCACATTGCCTTTATTTTTATCACGGCTAGAGGCATCCTTTTCATCCTTTTGATCAAGCCTTCTTGAGTTGAAGGTTTCTTCTTACTTGATCTACTTGGCAACTCATTCATAAAACTCAGTTAAATCCTTCACTGGGGACTTGTATAGACTTTTGTACAACTTTCCATCCTAGCAGAGTCCCGTAGAGATTGTTGCCAGAATGGTTTATTTAGATGGATTCTCTATTGAGTTGGCTTTGAGTCTAAGCTTGGCACTGTAATCCTTGAACGACTTATGCTTATGCTGGAAGATCATCATGAGGTGATAGGGGGCACGAGTTCCTCTTCAACGCTCAGTACTAACTGATGAGCTTCTGTTGACACTCTTCTAGCTGCATATTAAGTGAGCTGGAAGGCTTCTAAACTAGGCTCGAGGTACACCTCCAAGTGTAGTTAGGAAAACTCAACATTTGACCATAGGATCGACTATTTACAGATCCATCTGAACATTGAATGCATCTAGATGGTCACAAGGATCAATGTCACCATTGTATAATGGAATCATGGGGACTTTGAGCTTAAGAGGGAGAGGCTATGTTTTGATCTCTTTAGAGAATAGTGACCTCTCCTTATAGTGAGCTTGGTCATTAGGAGATTAGAGACGTTCCTCTAATTGGTTCATCTTTTGATGCAACTCTTCCAATAGTGGGTCTTGTGTCCCAAATCATTGGTTGGAAGATTATTGATTCCTTTGACTTTCTTGGTCATGAGGGTAATGACCTGGGGATTGCTCTTGTGAGCAGTGACCTAAGGGAACCTTCTAATTGGCTCTGCTCAAACATCCAGCTTGCTATTTTTAGTGAACATTCCCAAGTGTAGCAGCTTTAGCCCGCCTTTGCATACCCTGAGCTTGTGCTAGTAGGGTGACTACCTTAGTTAGTTTAACCATCATATTTTCTAGTTTTTCCTAATGCTAAAGCTAGGTTTACACTCCATCAGCACCATTAGGAATAGTAGCAGGTGGAAAGGAGCCGGTTGTGGATAAATAGATGGCAACACCTATGACAGGAGCTGTGGAAGAGTCTGTTATAGACATATGAACTTCTAGGGGGCCAACCAACACATTCGAAGCTTTAGTAGCTCTCCCTCTTGCCATTACAGTCAAGCAGAAAAGTAACCAGAATACAGATGAGTCCTCATAGACAACACCAAAATGTTGATGTGAATTTTGGCTTTGCCAAAACCTAGCCAACTAGAGAGATTCTTTTGGGACTTAAACTATCTTCTGATTGAGTTAACAAAGATGAAGGGAAAGGGTAGAGGAAGAGCAGCAAGAACACAGGGGTTTTAAATGTGGTTCGACCAAAATTAGACGACACAAGTCCCTGTGTCCATGGTAACATTTTATTAGTTTGGAAAAATTTTAGCAGAGTTACAATAGATAGATTCAACCTCTCCTTTTCAGTGATCTCCCTCCTCTTATTTATAGAGGTTGGAGAGGTTACAATTGTAATTATATAATTTATATTTCTGTTACATCAAAATAAATGTACAAGACAACCTATACTACTACAAAATGGCTTTTACAGACTACTGGCTGACTTTTGATGCCTTGTGTTAGCCTTAGAGTAATCTTCTATCAAATCTCTCTAAGCTGTAAGTTTATTTTGATGTTGAAAAACAAAATTTTAGAAAATGAAATTTTAAACATTCATCATTTTCTACTAACTCTTATTTTGATTTCAGGTTATTATATCATTTGATGCAAATAAAAGAAGAACAATTGTCATGTTATCTTTTATTTTTAT